>QZLH01000897.1:19977-44961 GCA_003833135.1 Oehlia diaphana | reverse complement strand
TAAAATTAAAATTTAATTAGTGATTTTCTCTATTGGTACATAGAATACGAATTAAATACTAATTTTAAAAGTTTAAAAATAGATTGCACTTTCCTAAAAACATATATTTTGAACATAAATCAAGCATTTTTTTAAAAAAATTCATGAAAAATTTTCTTGAATTATTTTTGATTTCTTATTACGCCTATTATACAATTATTCTTAAACTTTTGAGCTTTATAAATATTACATTAAATATTCAGATATGATAGAGCCAATCTTAGTTTTTTCAGTAAAAATTTCAAATGATTTGGCTAAAAATTGATGGATTTATACATGTAAGGACGCCCACATTTAGGATCGCAAAATTACACTCATTCTTATCTGAATCACGAATTAAAGAAGTTAAATTTCCCAGCCACAGTGATCGGCAATTATTGCGTCACTCACCAATCTATGATGCGATTTAAAATTTAATTGATTGGTGAACATCAATTTTTTTACAAAGATCAAGGAATAGAATTATTCTGCTTTATATAATTTAGAAATATACAATGAATTCCGGACCACTTACACCAACTTCTCAAACTTCAAATCGTCTTAGATATAAGCTTGCAACAGAGCTAGTTTTTATAGACAATTCAGATGGAACAAAAGATCCTTATAATGCTGCTTCTGTGCCTATTTATCAGTCAGCTACCTTCAAACAATCTTCAGCAACCCAAATGGGAGAGTACGATTATAGCCGAAGCGGTAATCCAACTCGTTCACATTTAGGTGAGTGCTTAGCAACTACGCTTAAACTCTTACTTGATATTTACAATAAGCACCAATTCATCCATAAGTGTAGTGCAGTGAAAACATTTATTGCGCTATGCTGTAGCTGGGTCCATACTGTCCAAGTTTCCGGAATTCTGTAATAAATTACTCGAACAAATACATTTATTATTTGATAGAAAATCACATTGCAAAAATCATGTCTGCCAACCGTGCTTTTGTGGTTACCAGTGGAATGAGTGCATTAGATGTGATCGCTCGTCTAGTTAAAGCAGGCGAGGAAATCATTGCAGGGGATGATTTGTATGGAGGTAAATTTTCTATAATAAAATAACAATAATATATATCATACTTATATTTGTACTTTTTTAAGGTACCAATCGTCTCCTAGCGTTTCTCAATAAAAGTTGCGATATTAAAACACATCATGTCGATACAACTTCTGTGGGCTCACTTATGCCATACTTGCATCCGACTAAGACTAGACTCATTTTATTGGAATCACCAACGAACCCATTATTTAAAATATCGGACATTCCTACCATTGCAGCTGTCGTGCATGAGAGATGCCCAAATGCTTTGGTAGTGGTTGATAATACAATGATGTCTCCTTATCTCCAAAGACCTTTGGAATTTGGAGCTGATATTGTAATTCATTCTGGAACGAAATATCTTAGTGGACATCATGATTTAATGGCTGGTGTTATTGGAGTTAAAGATGAAGTTGTTGCAGAGGTAATTTATATAACTAAAATTCGAGAAATCGTAAGTTGATGATTTGATAGCTCAATTCATTTTTTCATTTTATATCTAGAGAATCTATTTTACCATTAATGCAACAGGATCTGGTCTTCCCCCGTTTGATTCGTGGCTGCTTCTTCGTGGTATAAAGACACTTGGGGTTCGCATGGAAAAACAGCAAGCAAATGCTATGCAAATTGCAGAATTCCTTGAATATCATGGTTTCAAAGTTATGTATCCGGGATTAAAATCACATCCACAATATGAATTACACCACACTATGTCCCGTGGACCAGGTGCTGTATTAAGTTTCGTGACAGGAGATGTAGAAGTTAGCGAACGAGTTGTTGAGTCAACGAAAATATGGGCAATTAGTGTCAGTTTTGGATGTGTTAATTCTTTGATAAGGTAAGAAGAATAGTAATTAGTATATGATTTGTATATTTGCAACTTATTCCAAATGGATTTTATTTATTATAAAATAGTATGCCATGTAGGATGTCTCATGCTAGCATTCCTGCTGCAGTACGGCAGGAAAGAGGATTTCCTGAAGATTTAATTCGTCTTTGCGTTGGCATTGAAGTAAGAGTTGTATTTGATTATATAAAATGACAATGATTCTTAGATACTATCGATATAATATTCTTTTTTCGTATAGGATGCAAATGATTTGATTGAAGATTTATACTCGGCATTAGTATTAGCTAATGCTATTGATGTTGGTCAGCAAAACGGAAATGCATGATAACGGATAATATCAGCCACAAAATTTTCTATAAAGTACTTTATTTAAATACTATAAATGAAAACGCATATGAATCTCACTAGACTCTTCGCAATACATAACATTATTTACATTATATACATTAAATAATAAAAAATTTCGCGTGCATGACTCGGTTCATTTAAAAGAATAATTAATTCGGTTGGATAGATCAGTCACTTAATCATGTGAATATCCGTTACGTCAATCTGATTATCTCCAAACAATATAATTGGCGATGAAAAATTTACTTTTGATCTTAAAAAAAAAATTTTTATACTTAAAAAAACAATTGCATTATAATTAAACCACACTTCGTTTAAAAGAATTAGAATATACATAAAGAACCCTGCATCCACATCAGACCACTTATTTATGGCTTTTTTCAGGGCACCGAATTTTGCAATTATAGCTGGTAAATTCAATTTATGCCTTTCCTAAATTCTTCAAAATCTCTGCCTTAAAAAAAATTGAACTTTGTTCTTTTAAACAATATTTTAGCTGCCACAGAAAATTGGGGAATTGGTATCAACAATGAATTACCATGGAAACAACTTCTTAAAACTGATATGAAATATTTTGAAAGAACGACTAAGCGAGTGTTACCTTCAAATAGTGTTCTTGCTAAAATTACACCTGAATTGAAAGAAAGTAATATTCAAAATGCAGTTATTATGGGACGTAAAACATGGGACTCTATTCCACCAAAATATCAACCTCTTAAAGATCGATTAAATATTGTAATATCTAAAAGTCTTAAGGAGTCAAAGTAAGTTCGTTCATTCATTATTAAATATTGTAAAAACACAATGTTAACCTATTTTTTGATCAATAGAGATGTAAATCATATTATTTATCCGTCTTTAGATGATGCAATATCAAATCTTTCAAATGCTTCCTCTGAAATCTCATCAAAAGTTTCAAGAATATTTGTAATAGGAGGAGCACAAATATATAAAGAAGCAATTAATTTACCATATTGTATATATATTTTATTAACGAGAGTATATAAATATTTTGAATGCGATACATTTTTTCCTGAAATAGATGAACAAATATTTAGTTTAGCTTCTCATGAAGAATTAGAAGAAGTCGTTGGTGAACAAGTTCCAAAAGGACGTCAAACTGAAAATGGAATTGAATTTGAATTTTTGTTATATAAACGAGATAATTTATTATTTAACATGTAGTAATTATACATTTTAAAGCCATCTAAAAAAAAATAGAATTAATTAAGGACCCTGAAAATTCTTACGCATGTATGATGATATTTTTTTCCGTTGCTTTAATTTTGCATGTTTATATGATATAAAATGTGTGTAATAAACCATGTGATTGATGATCTACAGTCACGTTAAACTTATTAAATTTTACAGCGCCATTCGGTCTCAATCCTGAAAAGTGATTTACATTGTGAATTTCTATAGAACATTATGTCTAGTAGCATACAATTCAAGATGACAGTCAATTAATCTCGTGCTTTTATATCTTTGCCATGTTTCTTCAGTAAGACCCAAAGAGTTATTGTAAGTACCACCTCGATCGCAATGTAAGGTCATATTTTTTTTCAATTCACCATGATCCTTACGAGTTCGTAGTCTTGAGATTTTGCAAATATTTGAAAAGTTTAAGCACTCCTATATTCAGCAGGATGTGGTAAGTAGATTAAATTAAAAGGATATTTATATAATACTAGTTTAAATGGCTTAAATGAAATTAGCTTGATGAATAGCGCAGTAAAATTTAATATTACCAACCACATGGTTTATTACAGGGAAGTACGAATAATAGCCGCCTTGTTATCTAGTAATTCAATTTGTAAAACTCATTAAAATCTATAATTAAAAAAAGGTTGTTTAAATTGAACTACTAGTTGATAAAATAATCATAAAAAACTTTTTTTAAGATTTACTTTAATTTTTATAGTAAATCTATATTTTGCTAAAATCTAAATTTGAAATTATTTTTTATAGTAAATAACTTAATTTATTTAATAACAAAAATTATATCTGAAATTATTTGAATTCTTTAACTTAAAATACATTAAATTGTATAATTATTTTAAGTTTCTTAAGTTTATATTTAACAATTATATAGTTTTATTTCAAATTTCTAGTTCATTATATAAGTAGTAAATAGCTAATAAAAACTCATGATTTTGAAAGATATATGTAAAAATAGCAGAATTTAAATATTAAGAAAAAATTTAACATTTTAAGTCTTAAAATGATACTCACTACTCAGTAAATAATGTCAATCTGAATTGCAAAATAAAATATATTCCTATAATTTTTTTGTTTAAATTTAGGCCAATTATATAAAATTATTAAATTTCAATATTTACAACTTTTTATATAGACATTTTTTTGAAAATCTGACCAGTAATTTAATAATACTTGTCTTAAAGAATAAAGTTACTGGTTTATTTTCTTAGAATTCTATTTTTTTTAAAAAATGTTAAAGATTTATAAGTATTATAAGTATCCAATTTTATTGTCAAATATAGATTTCTAGTATCATATAAAAATATTTCAAATTTAAATTTACATTTTTCAAAAACATTTAAAATTATTCATTTATAATTTCAATTAAAAAATTGGATTTAAATATTTGAAATTTTACATTTTTTTATGTATTTGTTATTTTTAATAATATATAATTTATCACATTTATATCACATCCTCCTTATTTTCATTTTTTATCATGTACTGTATTCTAGAAATGAAATTTTTAGTATAAATCTATTTATTACCCTTATTTATTATATTCTATGATTTTAGCCAAATTTTAAATTTTGACCAAATTTTTTTTTTAAACATTTGAGTATTAAATATAAACAGATTTGTCTATTCTTAATCAACATTTTAATATTATTACATTTTGTTATACAAAGTATTATATAAAACGTAGTAAGATTAGGAATGAATATTAAAAAATTTTATATTGTTTATTATACTATAATTGATAAATATTTCTTTTAAGCTAAAATATAATGAAAATGATTCTTAGCAATAATATCCATTATAATAATACTTTTTAATACAATATAATTTCTATTGCATATATTTTTTATTACTAATGTTATATCTTCCACTTTTTTGTTTTTACTAAATATTCTAGGAATTTGAATTTTTATCATTAATGAAAATTTATTTATTATATGCTATATATCATATATATGACATATTTAATACTAATTAAAGCCATTTTATAACATTTTTTAATAGAAGTTTAATAACACAGTATATTACTTTTTTTTAATAATATATCTGATATTACTTTGTTTTTTAATTTGTAATTTAATATATATTTAAAAGGTAATTTACTTAGTATAAATAAATGTTTTATTATTAGTATTATTTGTAGTTATATTTTAACTAAAACTTTATTTTATATTATTGTAATATAAAAGATATTCAGATATAATTTTTTTTATAAAATAAATAACATATTACTGTCTATATAAGATCTGAATATTTTACTATTTTATGTAGTACCCCCCCCCTTAATTCTGGTAATTTAGGCTTAATTAAGGGGTGTGAAAAATAGTTCTCACAAAATGCCCGCCGGGTATTTATTCAATTTTTGAACCAGATTTTTTGTATAAGACCCGGGGTAACATATGCAGTGCTAGACAGTATTTAAAATTTATTATAAAAAATAAAAAATAATTTTATATTTTGATACTTTACATACAACTATACAATCGAACGGTTAATTTTGGCCAAAAGTACTAGTCTTTATTAGGTGTTGATTGGCCGCCAAACAGGCGACAAAATTGATATGGAAACGAATGTTCTTTTAGTATAGAATGGCAAAATCTAAAAAATTTCCGAATAAATTCGGGAATATGCTACAAACATGGAATATAAGTATGGATCAACTTTTAAACTATTGACAGTTTCATTTTGTTTAAAACTGAGTCAATAATTTAGTTTATCTGAACAAAATATTATTAATAATATTTTAACTCCGAGATCTGAATTGATAACCATTTAAAATATTTTTAATTTGACCCCCAAAATGCATATCAATGTTAAAGGGATCATTACAGATACGGTAATTAATTTTTAATTAGCCAATTGTTTTCGTAAATTATATCATTTACAATTTATAACAATGGCTATTTGTTAACTTTGTTTTTTATTCATATATGTGAGATTTACCTAATCACTAAGTAATATTTATAAAATTTACCCAATTAAAAAAACAAATTAACGAACATGAAACTTAATTTTTTTATTTTACTTTAACATCATATGTTACTATTAATATTTAATTATTTAATTTGTTAACCTTAAATTAATTGAGGGAGAATATCCGGATCTAGTTTATTATGAAAAATGTTCATGCCGGAATTGTTTGTTTTAATTAGTGTACCAAAAACAAGTCTACAATATTATGCTTTTGTATCATAAGGATTTTCATTATTATTCATAACTTAATAATAATTGTTACTTACCATACGATCAAAAACGTGTTGATATTTTAAGTATAATATACCATATGAAACCTACGATTTTAGTCTTATATTGATTATCTATTTATTCGTTATCTTTGTTTATCTTTTTATGATAAACCGTAATCATTTTTTCATTTTTTTTTTCTGGCCAATTAATTCACGCATTTAAATATCGTGTTATTTTCCCAATATTTCGTATATTCAGTAAATCTTTTTTTTTTGGTTTTTTTTTTTTTTTTTTTTTTTTTTTTTTTTTTTTTTTCTTAAAAAAAAAAATATTTTTATTTTTTTTTTCGTTTTTCCCTTCATCCTTTAAAAATTTAAAAAAAAATTAATTTTTCTCATTTCGTTTTATCTTTTTCTTTCATCTTAAAAAAAATATTTTTTTTTCGTTTTCCCTTTATCTTGACGGATCTCTTAAAAAAAAATTTTATTTTTTTTTTTATTTTGATCCTCCATCTTTTTTTTTAAAAAAAAAATTGGTTTTATTTCATCAGTATTCTTAAAATATATATATATATTTTTTTTATTTTTTTTTTATTTTTCCTTTGCAGTAGTTCCTCTCCATTCGTTAAAAATTTCTTAAAAAAAAAAAATATTTTTTTGGGTTTCCCTTTCCTTAAAAAAAAGTTTTATTTTTTTTCTTTTATTTTAATTTAGTTTTTTTATTTCGTTTTTCTTTCTCTCATCAGTATCATTAAAAAAAAGAAAAAAATTTATTTTTTTTTTCGTTTTTTCCCTTCATCCTTTAAAAATTTTTAAAAAATTTTTTTTTTCTCATTTCGTTTTATTTTTTTTTCTCATCTTTAAAAATATACTATATATATATTTTTTTCGTTTTCCCTTTATCTTTTAAAAAAAAAAAATTTTTTTTTCGGATTGATCTCCATTCCATCTTTTCTCATTCTTAAAAAAAANTTTTTTTTTTTTTCTTTTTTTTTTTTTTTTTTTTAATTTTTTTTTTTTTTTTTTTTTTTTTTTTTTTTTATTGTATTTTAATGTATGACCTGAAAAAAAAAGCAAATTAATGTTTGTTTTTTTATTTTAATTTCCTAAATACATTATTCTTGACATGGTTAATTTTTAATTTTTGAAAAATAAATTAAAGAATTTGATTAAAAATTATCTCCTACCTATTTTTAGTTCACATTGTTGCTTTTTGGAACCGGGTTTAGATTTCCATTTTAAGTACTTTCGCATATACCAAACTAAGTATTAGACCATGATAAACAAGATAACAAACAAGCATATCAAAAATGAATTTTAAAAAAAAAAATTTTGTCCAATAAGAATTCTTACACTATCCTGAAGTCGTAAATAATGATAGATTACACGTCAATTTTTTGTGTGTGGTCATCAGACATTCGAAGATTGTTACATTAATACATTTGTCTTTATTTGGTTATCATGTCTAAACTTAAAAGTGATCAAACATACATCGTGATAAAGTAATTGGCATCTATGCTTGTATTTTTGTATTTTATACTACATTAATTTAATTTTAAATTGTAAATATGTAAATATGTGCGACAATCATTCATATTGCGCAGATCATTCCTTTTATGACAATATATGATCTTGTTATACATTAATAAATGACGGTTCCATAAAAATTTAGAAGCCTTAAAAATATTACAAACAATTTTTTTACTAGCAGAAATAGAAAAAAAAAATAAGATATCTCATCTTTTTTTGGATATATGTTATAAGATCAAATTTATTTGATTTAATATTTAAATACCTGAAGTTTTTCAATTTTTTACACTTTGTCCTTAGTACTAAAGTTCCTTTGGTTCGATATCTTTAGACCATATTTTTTTTATTCAGCCAAGTACTAAGACCATTAATGCTTGTGTTGCCGGTCTTCCTTTCATAGTTTTCATTCACTTGTATCTTATATCTTTTTATTCAAGAATTTACAAGTGACTTTACGCGTTATATTATCATGAAGGTAAAATTCTTTTTGAACCTTTATTTGCTTATTTGTTGTCGAAATAATTTTTATTTACCTTACTTATCTTTGAATTTTACAACTATAATTTAACTTCTTTGTTTTATCTTATGATTTTATTTTCTGATCAAAATAATAGTTCGGAAAACAGATCCTTAATCAACAAACTACAGAATGGGCCGCTCATTATATTAATTATAAAGCTTTAAAAAAGATTATCAATAGTCTTCAAAATGCGCAACATAACGAACGATCGTTACCTCCAACCCCTGTTACATTTGGATCTTTACGAGATCACTCACAACCTGATGATTTTCAGATTTTTAAACAACAACAAAAAACTGCCTTTTTCTTCAAACTTGAGAGGGAGCTTGAAAAAGTGAGCTCTCTCAAAAAAAAAAAAAATTTTTACTTTAATGTTTGATCCAATTTTAACTATATCTTTCTTTTTTAAATTATTTTTCACTTAAGGTGAATACCTTCTATCTTCAAAAAGAAGCTGAATTCAAGGTTAGATTACGCACTTTGAACGATAAGAAAAAAATTTTGCTTGGTAATGAACGAAGATTAGCTCGTTCGGCATCTCTTGTAACATTAACAGAAGCATTCCAGAAATTTCAACAAGATTTAAGTAAATTGCAGGTAATTTGAGTTATTTATTTATTTATTTATTTTTTTAACTAAACTTTTATTGTAAAAGTCTAATATATTATTACTATATAAATTCTAGCAATTTATTGAGATAAACGCTACAGGTTTTCGTAAAATTTTAAAAAAATGGGATAAGCGTTCCAGAACTAATACCAAGGAACTTTATCTTACGCGACAAGTTGAGATCCAACCATGTTTTAACAGAGACATTATTGCTTATCTTTCGGACAATGTTGAAAACAATTTGTTGGATCTTCAAGACAAAAACATCAAGTTGTCCGCTACTCCACCGTCATCACCGGATCGAAAATATTCGGTTGGGGAATTAGAGGAACCTGATATTATGGATGATATTGAAATAGAACTTTTCAAAGCTGTCACAGTAGGTACTCCTACAACAGTGCATGAAATACTAGAAAGGATCCGGCAACACCAAGGCGAAGAAGACCATGATATCATTTCACGTGTCTTTTGGCGAGCATGTTCAGAGAAGAGTTCTTCAGTCGAATCTATTGAATATTTGATTAATACAAATAAAATTAACTTTAAATATATGGATGATATTAGTGAACGAACATGTTTACATGAAGCTGCTATTGTGGGGAAACTACCTCTTATGAAACTTTGCGTTGAGCGTGGTGTCAAGGTAGACTGTACTGATATTTATGGTAGAAAACCGTTACATTATGTTTGTATGTACGGTCATAGTGAGGCAGCTACATATCTATTGTCTAAGGGCGCAGATTGTAAAAGTTGTGATCATGATGGTTATAACCCATTAATATATGCCGTAACGATTGGGCATACCAAGTGTGTCGAAATCTTACTTGAAAATGGGGCTCAAATCGAACCACTTGAGGAAGGAGACCATAATCACATACCTTTATCATTAGCATGTCAATATGGCCATAAAGACATTGCTTTATTATTACTTGATAAAGGAGCAAAAATTATTCCTGATGCAGAAGGTATAACTCCTTTGCACTTGACCGCTCGTCAGGGTCATCATGAATTATTAAAAGTTTTGACAGATCATTGTACTTGTACTTCTTTGGATACACCTGATAAATATAAAGGCTGGACCCCTATTTTTTATGCTGCTAGTGAAGGCCACATAGAATGTGTAAATGTTTTAACACAGGCAGGATGCAAAGTGAACATAACTGATGATGCAAGACATTCTCCAATTTATTATGCTGCCTGGGAAGGCCACATAAAATGTATCGATAAATTATTACAATTAGCAGGTGGATTTTTAGAGACTACTGAGTCGATTATGAATGAACAAATGATGGTAGTTGAAAATGGGCAAATCGATGAACAAAACGATATAGATTTGGATAACAATATTAATAATATACCATCTCTAAAATTACCGCCTCCAATATTACCTTTTCGAATTTATGGACATAGTTATTTAGATAAAAAATACCATATCCAAATTACTCTTGGACATCCTTCATCCAAAGTGCCAAGACCTCCTATACATTTATATGGTAACAGTGAAATTTCATCTTTGAAGCTCGTCATGTCTTCAAAGCCGGATACGGG
This sequence comes from Oehlia diaphana, assembly GCA_003833135.1. Classification (NCBI taxonomy): domain Eukaryota; kingdom Fungi; phylum Glomeromycota; class Glomeromycetes; order Glomerales; family Glomeraceae; genus Oehlia; species Oehlia diaphana. The sequence continues at coordinate 34,086 of QZLH01000897.1, read as the reverse complement.
TATAATTCCACATAGCATAATTTTACCATTAGGTGATGATCGAGAGACGTTTTCTTTTCAAGTAGATACTCTTAGATCTTTTTCATTGGAATTTGATATTTTCCCTACTTTCGGTTCCAGAGTTATTGGTAGAGGTGTAGCCTTACCTCACGTATTTGATATTACAAATGATCACGAAAGAAGAAATAATTTAGTAACCGGTGGTACAGGAGGAAAAATTATATCTCCCTTGTTTGACACACATTTAAAAGTCGTCGGTGAATTAGCATTTGAATTTGCAATTGTTAAGCCGTTCCAAGGCGTTCAGCTTGAAATTGGTGGTCAAGTAGAAACTTATTGGAAATCTACCAATCCTGTTACTCTTTCTAATTCTGAACAGCAGCCATTAAGTCTCAATGAAATAAATGGAATTATTCCGTCTTTTATAACGGCTTCTTCTCTTTCAGGAAAATATATTCAAATTGTAGTTCAAGTGACAAGAGACATGGTCGCTGTCGTATATTCAGAATGGATGTTACCCGTAGAAGAATTCGACTTATGCGTATCCGATGTTACTTTCAAACAATTTAGGTCCCTAGGAAAACAACAAGAAAATACCGATTTTAACAATATTGCTAATTTATCAGAATTACAAAAGTTAATTCACAAATCCTACCTTTCATTAGAAGAAGTACTCAAGGTTTGAAAATATAAAATATAAAAAAATTATTTTATTTTATTATATTTTTTTTCGTGAAATTAATAGAATTTAAAAACCAATCTTAATAGGCAATACCTCCATCAATTGGTGTTAATCTTGAAATAAAATATCCGACAGCATACGAAATGTCCCGATTTTGTTTTTCCGATATACCCGATATTAGCAGTTACGTAGATACTATTCTACAAACTGTTTACGATTATGCGCAAAGCCATACAACAAATGATGGCTCCGAAATGTTAAATCACAAATCAAACAATCGTTCAGTCATGTTTTCATCGTTTAACCCGGCAATTTGCACCGCTTTGAATTGGAAACAACCAAATTGTGAGCAAACAACACTCCATTTGAATTTATTTATAAGAGTCAAATATTAACATCTTGAAAATTTTTTCTTCACAGATGCGGTGTTTTTTAATTCTTATTGTGGCTTCGAAAACGAAGAAATTACTCGTGGTAAAAAACGTAAAGGGCGTGAGGATAACGGAACGTACGAAGACGTTGAAAAAGACAAACGCTGTACTTCAATTAAAGAAGCGGTTAAATTCGCAAAAAGCAATAACCTTTTGGGGGTAATTTTCGACGCGACATTATTAGTAAGTGTACACCTTATACGTATTTGTTTAATTTTTTTTTGCAAATACACGATTCTTTATTTCTGACTTTTATAATAAAATCATTGCATTATTAAATTCTTGTTGATTATTTTAACAGGTAAAAGTACCGTCACTAATAACGAACGTAAAACAATCCGGATTAGTATTAACCACATTTGGTGCAGCTAATAACGACAATCGTAACATAATATTACAGGACAAATATAAAGTTGACGCGAAGGTTATTGATGGTGTCATTGAATACAAAAGCGGATTTGATGCGTATTGAAGAAAAAAAAAAAAAAAAAAAAAAAAAAAAAAAAATAATAATAATAATAATAATAATAATACTTTCAAATCATAAAGAATCAGGTTCATTTAAAGAAATTATTTATTCATTATACACATTTATTTATAATACTAAGAACTATAAGCCGTTTTTCCCTCAATTCTCAAAGTCTCAACCTTGTTCAATCAATAATCAGTATGTACAAACCTATGTAGATGTATAATATAAAAACATAAAAACTCAATAAACTAACAAATTAACAAATTGTTGTGTCATGTGATTCAGTGAAATTACCTGCATTAGTCTGCGCCATGCATGTCTAGTATAAATTTAAATGTTCAATTAACTTTCCTCAACATTCGGCTCGTTTTTTTATCTTTCATTGGGGTACCGTAGTTAATAATTTCCATTATTGAGAGTTCATTCCTTTGTTTGAATAAGGACTTTTTCGTTTTGCTTTTTTGTTCCTTCGAATTTTGGATACGTTTTTGTGAAAGGGAATGAAAAAAAATTTCATTTGTAAATAATATTTATTCGGTCAGTTTTATTATCTTGCATTTATACGTCTAAATCGAGCGTGTCTAAGGGAATTTGGAGCAAGTTTTTTTGCAATGAGTACTAATGATGCTCAAACGCAACTGTCAACATATGGCCTTGCATGTGGCTCTACTGAGTTGGGAAAAACACGAAACATGTTTTTAAGCGTGTCTGCTGGGTGTGTTTACGCGATTATTTCTTTTTTTCGCTTCATAATATATTTGTTTCAGGGCAGAGGTTTGTAAATTTTATTTTATTTTATCTTTTTTTGTTAAAAAAAAGGTGTTAACTAACGCGTCTTGAACAACCGTATCTAGAAAATTATTGTATGGAATACTCCGAATTCTATATGACCTTTTTTTTAGACACTATTATTGCTTTTTTGAAAGTTTATGTTATTGGTCTTTTGCCAATAATAGCTCTTCGAAAAGTACTTATTCAAGAGTCAGGTTCTTAAGTTACTTAATTACTATATTATTAGCATATAGTAAGATGACATATTAATGATTAACCTGATATTTATAGTTCGTAGAAACACACCGGCATGTTTGTTAGATGAATTGCATACTTTAATGTATAAGAAGCGCACTTACATCACTCCTTTAATATATACAATTTCCTCAATCATCATAGGATGGACTTATTTTGATCTCATTGGAGTAAGTTATAGGCGAACAAGAACAATGTTTTTATACCCTGGAACTGAAGAGTAAGATCACATAATCAACTTTGTTTAATATTAATAACGAAAATATTAACTTGATCTATTAAGTAGTTTTTGGTGTCCAAGTCATCGTAAAGACAATTGTAAAGGTCTTCTTCCAATGATTAATGAACATTACTTAATCGCGCTATTCCATACTGCAATTCTTGGGATTTGGTATGGATGTGATTTTTTGTTACGTAAAAGATATATGTTAACATTTAATATGGCAAAGGTAAATTAAAATAAAAAAGAACATTAATTTGCGTTCAAAATGTAATCTGTTAAAATCAGTTCTTTTTTCATAGCCAAGATATCCATTTTCTTTATTAAAAGAACTTTTGATAATTTGGAACCACCAATTCAATATTTTTATATGGAGTACTCTCACGACAGCAATATATTTCTCGATGATATTGTGGTTTATTAAACTTTTTATATGGAACACCATTTATGAATGGCTACCTAACCTTATCTTTTTACAGTAAGTTTCAAAAGATGCAACATAGATTAAGTTCTTTTTCACACGTGTTCTATTTTTACTTATCTCTTTCAAATGTTTTAAAGTAACACTTCAGTCTATTATTGGATGCGTGCTTCTTGGTTTGATGTACAGCTATTCAATAGAACAGTTGTCAGTGCGATTTTTACCGTCATGTGTTGGTCTGTAATAGATTTTTTGATCGAACATTTTTTTACACGGGTTAGTATCTATATCATGTGAATTGATTGGTTTAGCATAATTGTAATTAAATCATTAATAATTGAAAAATAGAACTAAAGATAACTTTTATTAAATTATATCTCTTCTTTGATATTAGATACATTTTACAATTAGTGTATATATGGATCCTCATGCAATTCTTGTAGATGGACTGCATTCATATCAACAACCCTATTATCAGGTTTTATATTACTCAATATATATATATATATTTCAATTAAATTCTAATGTTCTATCTTAAATTATCTCCTTTCTAGCAATTGGCATTTTTGGAATTGTGGCACATTGCAAAATTTGATCAGCATAGACGTAGTGCTATATATGCAGATTTCAATCGTAAACGTGCGTTCAATTGTGTTAAGCATAATAATCCCACTTCTGCATGGACAGAAATATCTCGTTCATGTATGGATTTGATCTTAGGGCTTGCAAGTTCTGCACAAAATGAAATTAAAAAACAACAAGCAAGGAAATTATTGTTAAAAAAAAAGTATGAAAAGTTTAGAAATATGGAAAAAAATGCATTGAAAGAAAAGGAACGAAAAATAGTTGGTTACAAAGATCTTGAAGTCAAGATGACGGCCGAAACAATGACTAAAGATCATGATTATTGGGGAATGAAGTTATTGGAATGGTTTCATCCAGTGACGGGTAATCGCCCATACTTTATGAGAAAAATTTATTATTATTCTGCCGTCCCTTTACTTAAGAGATCAATTGAGAGAAGAACAAAAAATGTTTTTAAAGATTTATATATTACAATATATGCTATACAAGGTATTTAATTTTCAATAAATCTTTTAATATTTAATATAAATATTATTTATTAATTTATCGCATTATATTTTAAAGCATTAACGGCTTTGACAGTTAAATCATTGAATGAGGATAAACATGGAATTGTGCAGTGTGATATTTCTAATGTCTTTGAATCAATATTAGATTGTTTAATGTCTCTTGATCAATATTCTAAAGAACCGCCATTGGATGAGTGGGATGTTGGAGATCCTTTTACATTTACATATTCTAGTGTTTTGTCAGATCCGTTAATTGTTATAAATGGTAATTTTCTTTTTAAATTAAAATATCATTAAATTTTGTAAATATTAATTTTTTTTTATTGATTAATAATTATACAGTATTGAAAGATGCTTTATTTGACTTGACAAAAGCGTTTTATCCACATATGGATTACGTGAAGTTATCAAGTATACATTATGATAGATTAAATAAACTGCTCAATGAAGGACTTTAGTAGTTTTTTTTAGAATGCATATTAGATATTATTTTGACCATAAACAACTTGTAATTTCAATCTTTTTTTTTATTTTTAAAAACAGATGAACCAAATTTATGATAATAAATCATAAAATGCGTTTATAGAATACATCCAATTTTACTTGTATTTTTGATTATTTTATTTCAAGAAAAATATTAATAAATAAATAAATAAAATTAATAATATGAAGTATAAATTGTAAAAAATAAATGTATTGAAATTATTATTATTAGTAGTATTTTAATTTTGTATAGCATTACAGTAATATTGGTTTAATAGGTTTAAAATAAATTTTGGAATAAAATTGTTATTTGCAAGATTCAACTTTTAGTTCAATAGTATTTTGCAAATTAATTATGCTAAAGCTTTTGTGATAAGATTATATTTAATTAAAAAATTTAATCATGATACCTAAAAAGCATGACGGAATCCAATTGCTTAGTCGTTAGTGAAGATCGAAGTTTAATTTTTCTTGCTGAATTTGAAATTGTTTCACAATTTAAGATTCGTCAAATTTTTCAATCATTTTATTAACAGTGTTTTTAGACGTGCCTTTAAGGTTTCAGTAAATGTATCTAACTGTTAATACTAATACAATTAACAAATTTGATTTTGTAATTCGAGTAAAATATTTGTCCATTGGTGATATAAATTTTTAATATCAGATATTGCGTAAAAGTTTTTAAAAGTGTTATCGTGCCGGTGCCTAATTTCGCAATTCACGTGATTTATTGACACTAAGATTTATTGACCAGTAATTAAAAAATCGATCACTTCTACTTTAAATTCTATATTTTTTGTGATTATAAAAATAAAATTTTCTTTTATGAATATTTTTCTTTTATGAATATATGTTACTTTAATTAAATTTTAAAAGTAGACAAATTATTTTAAAAATAAAGTTTTTATTTTTATATAATATAACTATGTACAAAGATCCTTCAATCGAGGAACTTTTTGGTTTTTCAGACAGTAATGAATCAACAGAAGAAAATAATTCTTCTGATGAACTTGAAGTTTTTGATCATAAGGTATCACCAAGTTCATTTAATGGAAATGAACCGATTGATATATCTTCCATAACCTTCCCATCGATATCTGGATTAATTCTTTATGAAAACCTTTTAACTCACGAACAACAAAATGAATTAATTAATGGTATTATAGAAGCTAATTATTTTGATAATCCGGAATCAAATCAGGCAATGTGTTTTGGCACATTACCATCATTCCTTCTTAATGCTGTTGAAATTATTTCTCATACACCTGGACTTTTTCCTGATGAAATTCAGAATAGGAAACCTTTATTTGATCAGGCGTGTGTTTAACTAATCTTGTGAAAGAATTATAGAATAAAGAAACTAAATTGATAAAATATTTCATAGATTCGGTGAAAAAAATTCCATTTCTACTAATTAATTTTCTTATTATAAATACAGTCAATCATCAATTTATATAAACCAGGAGAAGGTATTACAAGTCATGTGGATTTGCCAAGGTAAAGCTTAAAGCTGATTTTAATTATGTAAATAATATGAATTTAATGTTACTTTCTTTTTATCAGATTTGAAGATGGGATTGTAGTCATATCATTATTATCATCATGCGTAATGCAATTCAAACCCTTATCTGACATATCTGACATTGAACAGAATGGTGATAACACTAATTATTATAACAAATTTAAGGATATTCAAAATACTGGTGAAACGATACCAGTAATTCTTAGACCAGGATCCGTTCTTGCTCTCAGTGGATCATCTAGATATAATTGGACTCATGGAATAGTAGAGAATGAGATTGATGAGGTCGGGGATGAAAAAATCATTCGAAACATTAGAGTATCTGTGACTTTAAGAAAAATGAAACAGGATCAATTATTATTAAATAAAGATGATTCGAACTCATTTTCTTTCGAGGTTAAAAAACGTGGACACTAAGTTGCAATTAAATTTAAAAGCTTTATTTGTTATTTATTATTTATTATTTTTGAGATGCAAACCAGTTTTTATTAGTAGAAAAAAATCTGCAGTTAAATTTGCAATAATTTATGTGAACGAACTTGCAGTATGTAATATGAATTTCACTCATACTGAAAAGAATCATTCTTTTTTGAATATTTACAAGATATAGAAGTGTAGCAAAATAGCTGGATTGATATATAATAAAAAAAAGTTGTAAATATTACATTTATTTTAAATATAAATTGATAGTAATTTCTAGTTGATTTTGATTTTAAGAAATTGTATTTAAAAGACAAATACACAATCTTTAACCTACCTTCGAAAAATGATAAAATTTTAATTTATGATAAATCTTCAACGACAGAAGCTTCCTTCATACGCCCAAACGCTTTAATCATCTCAATTACATTTGCGATAATTGGATTAGTTTTAGTATCCAATGGATCAATAATAACGGTTTCCAATGTTACCATAAATGTTGACATTTGAGGTTGATACTTTTTTCACAAAGTAAAATATTAATATATTTATTATTATTAAAAAAGAATAATAATGAGAAAAAATTAACTACTTACACATCGTCCAATTTCCTTGAAAAATCCATATGCCCACCAGAACCAATATTGTGACATAGGATCTTGAATACCTTGTTCGATATATTCTTTTAGCCTTTCATCAAGCATTCCAACAAATAAATTAACCAGGGCTAACAAAACTTCCTTCTGTTCTCTAGTGACATTGCTCAACGTATTTTCAAGACTACGTAATTCTTCAGAGTTAACTTTTTTATCCACTGTAAAAAAATAAAGAACATACTTTATGAATTATATAATAACAAAAAAAAAAGTATCAATAAATAATTCGAATTAATGAGTACCATCGCTTGTTATGTCAATGATGTCGGTGCGTGGGTTTATCAAGGTATCAAGTTTATATTGAACTTGCTTGACTCTTGATATAACTTTATTTATAGTGTTCTTCATAATTTCCCACATATATGATCTAGAACGTTATAAAATGATTAGAAAAAATATATATATTTCATTAATAATTATTTTATCAAATTATAACTCACTTGGAAACTTCTGTTTCCATCTCTTTCGTGAATAACCATGTTATTATAGAACTGGCGTCAATAACTCGATAATTTAATAATTTATCAAGAAGAATACCCAAGAACTAAAAAAGAACACTAAATAAATTAGTTATTCTAATTAATAAATTAACGAATAAAACTCCTACCTGAGTGTTTCTTTTCCAAAATTCCGCGACAATTTTAACCGTATGTAATTTGTCTTCAGGAGACTCATTTAAAGATTGAAGAATTGGTAGATACCTAATTCAAAAATTCATTTTGTATTTGATAACATGATTCGTGTATTTCATTTTGTTAAATATAATATCGTACCTTTCAATAACGTTAAGCACGTGACTAAAACTCTTACACCCTTGCATGAGAACACATTGAACAAAAATATCACGTATAGTTTGATCTTGTTCTTTTGGAGGTAAAGCTGTAACTATCTCTTTAAAATATGCTTGTACATCTTCATTGGAGGCTCTTTTTCGAATTTTTCCTAATAAAGTCTCAGCCAAATCGTGTAAGGGATGAGCTATTAAAAAAAAACAATATCAAAGATACTCTATTAAAACTTGGTCTTGGCATAATTTAAGGCAAAGATTAAGAATTTAATATTACTAGAATCTTCATATTTAAAACTAGTGGATGGTTCTATCGGAAAAATGGACGAAAACTCGTCCGGAATAGTAGATTTGATTCTTTCATAATAACTGTAGCGTACCATCTTTTGGAATGTTTCTCGTAAGAAACATACTTTTGGATGTAAAGGATCTAATTGTAAAGAACTTTCCCTGACATGATGGAAAAAAGGTTCAGGTAAATATTTTTTTTATAAAAATATAAAATTAACTTTAGGCTTACCAATCTTTCCAATTCCATATAAAACTGAAATTACTTAGATGATGGCTAAACCAATTCCAGAATCTATAACAGCACTCTACATCCATAATATCGACACGATCAAATAGAATTCCTATGGCCTTACCGAGGTAAAAAATTCGCCAAAAAATAAATAATCTAAAGTCAAGGAATTATAATAAAATAAATTTTCTGCAAATAATTATATGGAATCATTTGTTAATAAAGGATATCACAGGCGGAAATGTTTCATGCATAATCTTGCAAACTTCGGTTAGGAGTGAATGATAAAATATGTATTTATATTTTGGCTGTGGCAATTGGAAGATATTCTTGAACGTGGACTACGTTATAAAAATTTATTTATCATAGTATCCTTCTCTTGAATTTAAATGATTATATGTTGAGAAATTGTACTTACCTCAACAATAATCTGTTCAAGCTGAAAATTTGCAGTAATATTTTGATTTGTATTAGTTGTATCTACTGAGGGTGGGTTGTCATTATTCCAATTATTAGAAAATGAATCCTCTTCAGTTTCCATTTTTGTTTCCGAATCAACCTTAACATCGGCTTTTGCTGCTGAAACAGTTGTATCTTTGCCAATAAAAGTGTCTGGTGCAAAACAGTATGGAAGATCTTTTAGATATTTCGCGCAATCCTTACGATTTACTTCCATAATATCGAGAATATCATCAACAACATCATTGATAATAAAATATGATATATCTGAGACATCATGTTCTTTTATTGACTTTTTTTTTGTTGTTAGAAAAAAACAATAGATATTAAATTAGAAGAAATTTATAAATTACATACTACCATCATAATTAACTTGCTACGAAATATAAATATAAACAAACCTCATCATCCAAGCCAACGAAAATTCGGAACGACGTGGTTGGCAAAGAATTATTCATTCCGCCAAACTCTTGTGGTACAACGAACTTTTCAACTTCATGCTATTTTTTTAAAAAAAATTATATGTTAAATTAATAAAGCTTTTAATGTCAAGTGAAAAATTTTTGAAGAAATAACGGACTTGGTCTGCAGTTATCAGTACACCATCATATTCCGACCAAGGTTTCAAAAGGATTGGGCACTAATAAAATATATTAATTTATTTTAATGTTGAAATAAAGAACAAAGATAAAAAGTCTTGTATCAACCAAATAAAACAGAAGTTATCTTACCACCCAATCATTACTTTTCAAATTTTGGATTTGGGTCCATAAGAGTTCTAACATCTTGGAAGAATAAAAAAAAAAATATAATTGTTTTAATACTTAATATCATTGAATAACAGAAGAAGAAAAAAAAATCCTTTTTCATTATATAATGTACACATAATCAAAACGCATAGTCAAAAAACAAATCCAAATTCAATCAAACGCGCCGGAAATAAAAATATCTATATATAGATAGATATCCGCTCAGATAACTCCAATTTTAAAGAATTTATTAAAATGGAAGAACTCTTACATCTTGTTGTTCATATGGCACATTGGGTCCAACGTAAGGTTGAATGGATTTTCGAACAACTGAACCATCTATATCCAATATTGTTCGTTCTCTAGCATAGAAATATCGTTCAATTTTTGCTAACATGCTTTCTAAAACATCTGGACACCTTTCTCGAAGCCTTGTTGCCACCTAAATCATAAATACTTTAATAAAACATAAAAAAAGAATTATGTACTTAAATATTAAATTATTTAAACTTACGTATGGTAATGAGGCTAAAACAATATACACAATTGTGTCCGCTCGAGACTATTTGAAATAAAAACTTAATTACATTATTTAATATCAAATTTACTATACAACTTATATCATAAATTATACCATTTTCAGATTTTGTTCATCGAGCGCTGTTAATAAATCATCATAAACATCCAACATAGTTCTGGGTGATATAACATTAGCATTTGTCAACTCTCCAAAAAATTTAAGCTTTTATCGATTAATAATGATGATATAAAAGTCCAAATATTATTGATAATGTTATAAATGTTAAGAAAAAAAAAATGGTAATAACAACAATAATTAAATATCTTACAGATAATTTTGCTCCGCGCCAATTTCCTTCATTCAAACACTGTTGCAAAGTCTGCGATGTCATTTTCACAACTTTAACACCAACGTCAGATCGCGTGACATTCACAAGGCCAATAAGAGTACCATAAATGTATGACTTCATTGGTAACTCCATGAAACTGAATATAAAAAAGTATTTTTAATATTTAATTACTTGACCAAAAAACGAATTGACCCAAAATAACAAATACCAATTCTTTATGGTCTTCAGTACATGAGTCTCAAGTTTTGAATATTCACTTTTTAAAATACTGGCGACCTTATCAATATTTGTAGTTATTTCTTTTGGTGTCATCTAATAAATAAATGATAATTAATTAAATTCGAAAAAAAATATCTTATTCAACTTACATCAATTTATGAATTTACCTTGTCACCCAAAATAATAAGGAGGGTTGTCAATCTTTTCTCGGGACTATCTTCTGCAGGTTGTTGTTCCTGAACTTCAATATAACTACTTCTTCCACGATCTCGATTTCTTCGATCACGTCCGCCACTTCGACGATCATCGTCTAAAGTAAATAAATAGGTTGTGTATCTACAAAATTTTAAAATAGAAACCGAGATTTAAGTATACAATGAATAACATACCTCTATATCTCTTTTTGCCACCTAGAAGAAAATTAATAAAAGTTGTTCAGTTTTAATATCCAGATCAAAATTATAAAAAGAATTAATAGAAGTTGGTTTAATATTTACTGTCTCTACGACTTCCTCTTTCATGATCCATTTTTACGTTTTTTTTTTCTTATTATTTGAACTTTAACACGCAAAAGGATCTGTCAAGTTGGTCAAGCTATATTTGGCAAATTTTTGCTGCGGACCGTGGGATCATGATAGTTCATGATTGGTTAAGGGAACTATGATTATCTGTCGATCTTATCAGTAAAAAATTATAAAAGCAGCTGAAAATCATTAAAATTTTTTGAACGATTTTTTTCGTCTAAACTTTTCACAACTTTTCACAACTTTTTCACAACTTTTCGCAACTTTTCGCAACTTTTCACAACTTTTCGCAACTTTTCGCAACTTTTTTTTAACGGTTTTAAAATGTATCTCTTTTACAAGATTTTCGGTATAAACCATATTTTCAGAATAATTTAGATAGAATTTGTATCAACCTTCTTTTTTTGTTGAAATTTTCTTTTTTTATAGTAAGATCATAATTTAAAAAAAAACGGGTGAGAAACAATTATATATAATTTTATTGTTTTTAATATTTTTAATAATATAATTTAAAAATTATAAGCTTTTATTATATCGTAAAAATATTTACAAATTTAAGACATTAATTGCTAAAAGATATGTCGTAATGTTGATAAATAAATAAAAATTTTATAAATATAATAATAATAAAATAACAGGGTCAGTTTTTGTTTTTAAAATAAATAAAAAATATAGATGTAAGATTATCGATATTAGATATTAAGATTATGATCCGCAGCAATTATTAAAATATTTTTTTCGCCGCAGTAAATATTTTTTTTTTATCACTTGTCACATGAGAAAAAAATTCTTTGTCAAAGCGTGGGAATTTAAAGCGGCTTTTTTACCCCAAAATAGTGATATATTTCATATGATGTGATGGATAATAAATTTTTTTTTTTTAACCAAAAATATAGGCATCATTTCTTTTTTGCGTCTCAAGATTGGAAGAAAAATCGCGTGACGAAATTTTAGTTAATAAAATTCTCACCCCTTTTTTAATTTATATTTCATGAACGAATGGTAATTTACTAAATTTGTATTCACTCGTGAAAAAAAAAAAAATATTATTGGGGGAAATAAATGAACAAAGGAAATTTTTGGACTTGATATATAAATAACAAGTAATTGTACTGTAGGACCCAAAATTTTTTTTTTTTTTTTTCAACATTTTTTTTTATTCGTCAATAATTCTTCGGAATTTAATCACGCACAAACCACTTATTTTCTATTTGTTTGAAGACGTAAAAGGGATTTACGAGGGAAATGAGTAACTATGACAAACCAGATAGATGCATAAAGTTGATCGATAAAGTTGAAAAAAATATCATTTTCTAATCAACAAATTTTGTTGATTACGAGAAAAAAAAAAAAATTTTTTTTATAGTTTTTTACGCCTATCACTAATTTTTATTATTTTTAACCTTATTTCGACTAGTGTTTAAATGCTCAAAGAAAATCTTTCTCGGGCATGCGAAAATTTTGTGCATATATATAACTAAAAATAAAAATAATTTGTTGATCAAATTTTTTTTATGATAAGACTGCGGTCATATGCAGAATATGTAGGATACGGGACGATGACGTTGCAATTTATTTGGATTGGAACGGGAACTTAATACTGTTTTTATTGAAACATAGGACAGTTTAATACGGGAGTGACTCCTTATATAAATAACGGATAGAACTAAAATATGATTAGTTATTACTATGTTTCTCAACAAAATTTAGTGCGCTTTATAACGAAGAGAGGAAAAATAAATCAACCAAATGATTCCAAAAGTAATCTCTTTGTCACGCGATATAAAAATGTTTCAAAATGATCAAATAAAAAAAATAAAAAAGGGAAAAAAATAAAAAAAAAAGCGGAGAAATTTTTTTTTACGAAAAAAAAAAAAATTTTAAATGTGGCGGAAATTACAAATAAATAAAAAAAATTTTTTTTTTTCTGAAAAAAAAAAAAAATCTTTTTGGGAAAGAAATTCTAAAGTTGGGAAATAACTCTTAAAATTTATATATGAATAATATAAGTAATTTGAAATTCTAATGGGGTCAACTGATGAATTCGTGTTACAAAGTGAAATTCAGTCATAAGTATATTTTATGAAAAAAAAAAAATTGCAAAAATTTTGTCAAATATTGCCTCATTAGCAGAGTTGATTAAATGTAATGTTGAATGATCTTCTTAAATACCCATACGAAAAAAAAAATCATTGGACAAGAAATCATCTGTAACTGCGGCATATATTATCGTTATTTTATCGTTTATTGCGACGAGGAAAAAAAAAATTTATTTTCTGTTATCAGAAAACCAATACCGATATGTTAAAATGGGCTGATAATGCTTGTTAAAGGTGTTACACGAATTGCAATTAAATCAACTGCGGATCTGCAAATTTTTTATACAGTTTATTTTTATTTTGTAATTTTAATTATTAATTGTTATCATTAAATACAATATACTTGGCGCTGTTAGCATATATAATCAACATATATAATTATATATATAATATGCTTATAAGTTAATCACGTTTTTTTTTTTAAAAAAAAAAAAAAAAAAAAAAAAAAAAACCCGT
>QZLH01000897.1:0-15575 GCA_003833135.1 Oehlia diaphana | reverse complement strand
AAAAAAAAAAAATAGTTTTTAGTTTTTTTTTTTTTTTTTTTTTTTTTTTTTTTGAAAAAAAAAAAAGAAAAATAGAAAGAAAAAAATAATTTTTTTTTGATTTAATATGTATTTTTTTTTATACACCACAATTATATGCCATACCATATACGGGTCTTTTTTCTTTGAAATGTTTCAGAGTTTCTTACAGTTAAAATCAAATTAATATTTTATTTATTTTATTTTATTTTATTTTTTTTTTATTTTTTTTTTTTTTTTTTTTTTTTTTTTTTTTTGAAAAAAAAAATCATTTGTCGAGTAAACTAATCAAACCTTTGTTTCAATTAATTTAATTTATTTTTTTTTTTATATATTTTTTTTTTGTTTTTATTTTTATTTTTATTTTTATTTTTTTTTTCTCTTTCGGTGAAAATTTTATTTAACTTTTTAGTCAATACTCAATAATAAAAAAAGAAAAAAAGGGTTTTTTTATGATTTCTAGTATAAATATTAAAATAACTTATTTATATAATAAAAAGTTATAATTAGTATAAACCGTTAATTTATTAAAAAAAAAATTTTTTTTTATCATTATTAAAATTAAAAAACACTTTTTAATATAAAATAATTTTTTTTTTTTAGTATATTCATTAAGTTTGTGTTTTTATTTGTGCCTATTCAATTTTACAAATAAAAATAATAAAAATAATATAAAATAAAGTAAAATAATTTTTTATATACCATAGTTCTGTATATAGATTATCTTTAAAACTTTCCGGGTATCCCCGTAAAAAAAAAAAAATTATTTAAAAAGTAAAAATTATTTATAAAATAGAGAATAAAAAAAAATTGTTCCGTTAGAACATTTCGAACGTCTTGTACTCTTGTAGATCTTTGATAATTAATATAAAAAGATCACAAACTTTCAAGAAATCTTTTTTCCGCTCTATTAGGATAATTATTAATAATTTTTTTTTAGTTATCTTTATATTGTACATTCTTTTCTTTATTTTCCTTAGTAAACATATCTCTTTTATGTTCAATCCCGAGGAATTTAAGTGCATTTCCGCTTAATACCTTTTCTTTATCTTCATTAGTTAACCAATCACACTCTTCGATTAATTTACCAGGATGATGTTCTCCTAATGGAAAAGGATAATCACTTCCTAACATTACTTTATTAATTCCCAATTTTTTTATCAAAAGATGCAATGTATCTTCATCATGTACTAAGGAATCAACATAAATTCGATCTAAATATTCTATAGGATTCTTTTTAATTTTTAAGGCACATATATCAGGTCGTACATTAAATCCATGCGCAATACGTCCTAATGTTCCTAGAAATGATCCTCCTCCATGCGCAAATGATACTTTAAGTTTTGGATATCTTTCAAATACTCCTCCCATTATAAGTGAACAAATTGATATAGTGGTTTCGCATGGCTAAAAAAAAATGAAGGTTAATTATAGAAATCGTGATAATTATATATATATTTTTTATTATTATTATTATTTTGTATTTACCATTCCAACGAGCCTATTGAAAATTTTTTACGTTAAAATATATAGTGTTTACAATTTGTTGAATAAAATTTTATAAAATTTACTTACCAAGGAAACCAATATTTTTCCATCCTGCCTTTATTTTCCATATCCCAAGGATGAACAAAAATGGCTGCATCAAGTTGTTCACAGGCCTACGAATTAAGAATTCATAGATTTACTAAATTTGGATTTATTCTTTTTTAAGTCTTTGCTCATAAATATGTCATAAATAATACTAACTTTCCAAAATTGATCTAGTTCAGGTGCATCTAAATTCCAATCATTTATGTGACTTCCAATTTGTGCGCCAACAAAACCAAGCTCATTAATGCATCTACGTAATTCTTGAACGGCCAATTCAGGAGATTGCATTGGCAAAGTACAAAGTCCAACAAATCTTTTTGGGTCATCTTTACATACTTGAGCTATATGATCATTAAGACATCTTGCTAATTCAAGCGTATGTTGTGGTTTCGCGGAATATGAAAACATGACTGGAACTGTTGATAATACCTATTAAATAGATTAACCCGTTAATTAAGGCCTTGATAAGTTGATGAGCAACAACAATGATAACTTGTTATACTTACTTGAATATCAACTCCTGTTTTATCACATTCACGTTTTCTATCTTCTACGGACCAACAATTACATTTAATCTCACGAAAATTCTTACCATTTAATACCATTCTCGCCTTTCCCTAATTCACGAAAAAAGAAAAATAAAAGGTATATTACTGCGCCACGGTCATGAACGGCGAAAAAAGAAATACTAACAGGCTCAAAATGATCCAACTGTATCCACTCCCCGTAACCAAATTTTTTCTTTAAATCTGGCCATTGTTTAGGAAGAATATGGCTAAAATAAGAAATAGATATAAATGTTTATATTACAGTTCTCATAAAAATTTAAAAAGAAAAACAACTCACGTATGCATATCGATTTTAAGAAATTTAGAGTGCGTATTATTACTTAGTGAAGTTACTCCACCATTTTGACGTATAGGAGTTGGAGCCATGATTGTATCAGATTATTTTTGTAAGCAAAAGAAAAAATTAAATTTTTGGGGCTTTTGAAAAAAAATTTGGGAAATTAAATTTTTAGCCACTTTTTTAGACAATTTATAAAAATCAACCAAACGCAGTCAAACTTGGATTATATTCTATATATGGATACGATGATAAACGTCAGGTGATCGCGAGACTATGTGTCATGTGTCATTCTGCATTCTGCAGACCATCACAACATATAATGAAAAGATAAGTACCCGGCAAAAATAGAATTACTTTGAAGGGTAAATAACTAAAAATATTTTGTCTATCACGGATTTTTTATTGTAGATCTTTAATGAATTTTATATATATTATTCAAAATTATTCATAAACGGCTTAAACAATAATTTTTTTTTTCACACCGCCCCTCTTTATTTATTTCTTTCTTCTATACTTTATAGGAAATTTAAATGAGTCTAGTATTTACACCCGCCCATTGACAATATGCAAATCATTATCTAAGGTTCATCGTGGGTTAGATTTTACGAATTTTTTCTCACGGGTAAGTTTGTTTTAATAGCTGATTTCCATTAATAGATTTTAAGTTTCATTCATAACTTTTGCATTATCAACTAAACACTTAAAAAGTTGTACGAAATAAATTTTTTTGGTCAGGACAACGCCCCTCAATTTTTTTTCGCAGAAGTAAAAAATAATAAAAAAAAATGAATAAAATAACTCATTGTATTTTTGATATGGATGGTTAGTTAAATTTATTTATGATATCATAATATTCCTTAATAAACTGAAACCTGAAATCTAAAAATTTTCTTTTTATTGGTGATTTCATTATAGGACTTTTGTTGGTAAGTCATTTTTTCTCCTTTTTTTATTTAAAATGAATTAATAAATTCAATATATACATAAAGGATACCGAAAATGTATACACAGAAGTCACAGGTAAGTCATATGGTTGTTTTTAAACAGATTATTTAAATTTTTGTATTTTTATTCTAATTTAATCTTAAAATTCAGCGGAAATTTTATCAAGATTCGGTAAAACTTATGGATGGGAATTAAAATCGAAATTAATGGGTCTTCGCCAACAAGAAGTACTTATTTATCGTTTTAAAATAATTTAATTAAAAATTATTAAAATAAAACAAAATAAAATAAAATTAATTTTCGAATAAAAAATTTTTTTAGGCTGCTGATCTTTTGATTAAGGAAACTGGAATTTCAATGACAAGTGATGAATATCTTGAAGAAAGAAATTTCAAACATGTAAGATTAGAATAATACTTTATTCATTTATAAATTTTATTAAATCAAAAAAAAATTTTTCGTTATTATAATTCTTGATAGGAAGAAAGATTCCCCTTTGTTAAGCCATTACCGGGCGTGATGGTTTGTCCACATTTCCTAAACTTATGTATTATTTTTTTTTATTTATTTATTATATATTTATTTCCTTAACCTACAATTAATTAGAATCTCGTAAAACATTTAAAGGAACACAACATACCAATGGCCGTAAGTAATAATATCTACTCATTTTATGCATTTTCACGTATCACGCATTTTCATGTTTTATGCATTTTCATAATACATTATAAACTTCTTTGTTCTAATTTTATAGGTAGCAACAAGTTCTCATCGAGATGTATTTGAAATCAAAACAAAAAACAATCAAGAATTATTTAAATTATTTGATAGTATTGTTTGTGGTGATGATCCAGAAGTAATCCGTGGTAAACCCTTTCCTGATCTTTTCTTAGCAGCTCGAAAAAAATTAGGTGATCCCCCACCAGAGCAATGTTTAGTCTTTGAAGATGCTATAAATGGTGTTCAAGCTGCTAAAAATGCTGGCATGCCTGTAATTTGGATACCCGATCCTGGTTTGGCTGCTTTACATCCTGGTGTAAATGATGCTACTGAAATGTTACTTTCTATGGAATTATTTGATCCTGCAAAATATGGTTTACCTCCTTATAGTATAAATTAAGGACTATTTTACGGCATATACATTTCATTTCTGCATCCTTTGTACAGTGCATCTTTTCATATGCCATGGTTTATCCTTTTTACTTTAAATAATAAAAAATATAAAAAAAAAAAATACATACAAATTTATTTTGTATACAACTTCCCTAAGAATAATGTTCCCATTTGCGTGTATAAATACGTCATATCTTCATGACTTTATCATTGCCTTCAATAATATGTACAAATTTGTAGTATTGTTTAAATAATAGTACAGTAGTCTGACCTCGATGTTTGATTGTTCTATGTACCGATAATTGCTCAAATCGATAAATTAAACGATGCCCTTTATTCCCTTTGTCCATTTATGGTAATGCATAATAAAAATGCACCTTAATTCTAGACGGATCGATCTCTGACCCGAATTGGTATTTTCTTCCCCTTTGAAAATATAACATTATTTTATATCGTTTTAAATTTATAAACAATCATAAAAAAGCTTTTATCCTGCAATTTAATTAAAATATAACTCATAAGGTTCATCTCAATGAAAAGAATTTATTTCATTATAATTGGTCAAGTACGAGAATTTCAAACTAATTTATTTTATTATTAAATATAACAAAATTTTTGTTTTATAATATGAAATATTTTTCAGCATGTAACAAAATTTTTAAAATAAAAATATCAAAAATGTAAAACCGAATTAATATAAAAAAAAATAAAAATTATTATGATTCTAATAATATTAGCTAATACTTTCTATTATAAATAAGAATATACTTGCACTTTTCAATACAGCTAAAATTCTAAACTTATTAAAAAAAAGCATTTTAATATTTTAATATACCAATATATATTTATCTAATCTTTTATACTATAAAAGACCTATTATTATTTTTATAAATTTAATTGATTTTATTAAGTAACCTTTAATTTTAAATTTAATAATTAATTTATAATCTGCCTTAAAACTAGTGAAAACAACTAATATATACTAGAGAACTATTATTATAGATTAACTTCTTAATGTTAAGCAATTTTCAAGCAAATTTATCAAAATTTTTTTTAAAATAAATATGTTAGAAATATTTTAATAAAAGTATGTTAATATTTCATATTTAAGTAATTTTAATATTATATATGGTTTTAAGAGCTAAAATCTAGTATCACTAAAGAAAGAAAATTTTAATTAATGGTATTATGTAATTAATTAATAGTATTATATAATATTTATTGTTAAACTTTAATTTTATAGGTTTTTTGCCATTATTTACCCAACTTTTCAGTTTTATATCTTTAGATAATTTGTACTCAATTCCAACTTCAAATTTAACTTTAATTTATCATATTTATGAAAATACAATAACTCTCCACCCAGTAATTAGTAAAAGATGATCTATAGCTCTTTAGATTCTCCTCATCAAGATGCATCAAATGATAATAATTTCATAATTTTTAGTATTAAAAAATAGCAAGATTAGCAAAACTGCTATTTTCTTGCTATCTATACTAGAATTATAAAATTATAATTATTCAATACATTTTAATGAGAGGAATCTAAAGAACTATAAATTATCTTTTTTTAATAACTGGGTGGAAAGTTATTGCATTTTTACAAATATAATAAATTAGAATTAAATTTGGGATTGAAACTAAATATAAACTATCTGAAGATTTATAACTAAAAAGTTGGGTAAATAATGGCAAAAAATCTAAAATTAGTTTAACAAAAAATTTTATATAATATTATTAATTAAAATTTTTTTTTTTAGTGATACTGGATTTCAATTATTAAAGATATATATAATATTAAAATTACTTATTTATGAAAATACAAGTCTTACTATATTAATATCTTTATGTAAAAAACCAAAATTGATTTCTTTATTCTATTCATTATTAATAAAATGTTTAATTATTGGATATACAAATCATCATGAATACTGGTTGAAAAAGACTAAATTATAAAATATTGATTCTATAAAATGATTAATAAAAGGAAATAATATATTTAACCTAGCTACTATTAATAATATAAACTTCAAAGAAGTAAGTTTTGGATTTGGTAATACTTAAGGGTGCAAACATAATGATGTGATGTAATTATTCTTAGTTAAGTTACATCATAGATGTAACTAGAATGTAATTTTAAGAAAAGCATAAATTTGCATTAAAGTAATTTAATTACTAATTATTTTATTAATAAAATATATAGACATAATACAATATAACGTAACTTAAATTAAGTCATATTATAGATGTAACTAAGATGTAACTCTAAGGAAGAGTTAAGCTTGCATCTCTAGTAATACTATATATACAATATATTATCCTATTATTAATATATTTATGTACAGATATCAGTAATTATTTTATCTTATATCAAAGCATATACTTTGTCTTATATAATTAATGATTATTGATCTAACATGTAAAACTTCTTACACAATTAATATTACCTATACCTTTTAATGAAATATTTGAAGAAATTAGAGAATTAAATGCTGATACTCCTTTTTTTGGAATAATATTAGAAATACATTTAATGCAAAATAAAGTTAATAGTATTTTTAAATTTTAAGATAAGTAAAAGTAGAAATCTAAATTATAATAAAAACTTAGATATTAAAAGAAATTATTATTCATGTGATTTTAGTTGTTTGTTTCCAATCATTTTATCTTCTAATATAAGTTATTTTAACTCCTACTGACTTTTCAAATGATAATAATAAAATTTTTATATTACATAAATATATAAAGAAAAATTTTTATTAAATTATAATAAGTATCTAGATATTTGTGTAGATGAGGCTATATTCAAAAGGTTGATTAAATTACATGTTTAATGGAAAAAAATAAGACTATATTAGATCAATGACACACTTCGAAAGATATGTTTATTATTATCATAGGATTATTAAAGTATTAACAAAAATATAAAAGAAATTAATTAAAACTACAAATCCATATTTGGGTATAAATATCCTTTATTATTTCTAATGATTTCCCTTTACAGAAACTTAACATTTTTAATCAATATAGAATCGATATCATTAAGTTTATCTTAACGGTATCATTTTGATATCATTCCAATATTATTTCAATATTGATATAATATCGATATAATATCAAAATAAAGTATTATCATTTTAATATTATATTTCTATTATCATTTTAATATCATTTCAATATTAATTTAATATCAATATGATATCGAAATGATAATACTTTATTTTGATATCATATCGATATTAAGTCGATATTGAAATGATATCGAAATGATATTAAAATGATATCACTTGAAAATTTAAAGTTTCTGTAAAGCCATTAAAATTGGATTGTATATGAACTATATTTAATGTTAAGAATTTTTGACCAGTTATGAACTTTTGTTTAAGTGAATTGTGTAATACACGATCCTTTAATAATCAAGATATCAAGTATATTAAATAATTACTTCTGAAATATATTGCATTCATGTTAAATTCAATTTTTGGAAGAATCAAAAATGAAATAAAAATCTGTCAATTTACATTATTAACTAGTAATAACAAGTTAAAGGTTCTACAAATTTTAATTTGAATGTTATATTTAATTTTCAAAGAATTGCTATAATTAAGGAATTGTAGGATAGTTTTATTGATTTATATAATAATATATGTAATTTAATTATATCTAGTGATTAATTTCATCAAAAAGCACGTCAATAGTTAAAACTTTTTTTAATTCGATTTAAGATAATATAAATTCTTTAGAATTTATTCGTAAACTTTATAGACCAACAGATTTAACTCTATATATATATATACTTATACTGTATATCATATACCTGAATTTATAGATATATATCAGAATATTGGATTATTGGCATTCTTTTATAATGGAGTAGAAAAAAAACATTATAATCATGTTTTGCACTTTTTTCAATAAACTATAAAAGATGGTGTAGTGAAAATCAAAAATCTGCAATTGTTGAAATTATGGAATATAAAAACAGATTCAATTTCTTTTATACTTTTAATATATTGACTAATTTTAAAAAGATACAACAATTAATAATTATTCTAATATTAAATAGAGTTTTATGCTAATTATACTGATTGTAAAGTATATGTATATTTTATTTATAATTACACTATTTATTAGAATAATATGCTAATTCTCTAAATTGTATATTATTTTATTTTCATTATTTGTTATTATATTACTAATATATTTGATTTATTTCAATAAAACTGCTCACAAAAAATTTTAAAGTAATCCAATCCACTTTAGATTTGTTTTACTTTCATCATTAATTTCATATTTTTCCAAATTATAATCATTTCAGAATTTTTAGAATTTTTTTAAAAAAAATTATATGATTTAGTACTTGAAATTAATGATGAAGAAACTGATTTAAACACAAGAATAACTTTAGATTTTTGTCCATATTTAAAAACTTATCTTTTCCAATTTTCTGATTAAAAATATTTGTAAAAATATTATATGCATCATAACCACTAAAATAATATGTATATGTTTGATGACAAATTAAATATTATTTAATGTTATTTCTAAAAATAGAAATAAATTCTGATTTAGTAAATGGTGCTGAAATTGTTTGTAATTAATATATTTTGCATGTAATTTAAGACATGATTGAATAAGATAAATCAATGTATTTTTGACTTCATTAATATAATTATTAGAAAAATTAATAAGATTTTCAGAAGGTGTATTATAATTATGATGTTTAAATGTTTCATGATAATTCCAATTACTTTTTTTTTATATTTTGTATTTGGACAAAGCAGACATGAAAAAATTTTACTTAAAAAAGCATGTGTAGTTTTTTTGTTATAATGTACTTTTCTTTCATGTATCTTAAGATCACAGATATTTTTAAATCTTTTATGTTACAAAGAGAACATAAATTATTATTAGTATTAATCAGCCATTATCTTATTAGTACAAATACAAGTGCTACTCGTTATAATGACATCTTGATAAACTGACATATGATTATAATGACAAAATTATTAAAAACAAATTTACTATATTTAAATTTGCTTGTTATAATGATATTATTATAAATATTAATATATAATAACTATGATACAAAATTCTGATAAACTAATTTTATAAAGCTACAATCTAGCTTAATATAATGACATTATAAATATAATGACAGTCATTATGTAAATACATTTAATCTTATTGAAATTATTTTAGTATTAGAATCAAAAATTATTATATCAAAATCGAATTGATGTTGAAAAATCAATAAAACAGCAGGATGAAAAGTTTAATAATTTAATGAATATTTTGAAAAAATTACAAAAAGTATATAATATGATAAAGTAGTATCAGCGAAATAGACTAAGTTGGACAACTTTCTCACTAATTAATTCTTAGCTTATTAATTAAATAATTACTATACTTATATATTGCAATTTTTAATAATAAACTGTATTGCAAAATTTTAATTATAAAAAAATTCCATATATAGTATAACAACACATTATACTATTTTATAAATATGTCATTATAAAAAAAAAGTTTGTTATAATGATATTTCATTATAATGACAAAAATTTCTGATCCCAGACATATCATTATAACAAACAATACTTGTATATAGTATTATTAACGATCCAACTCGATCTAACTTTCAAGCTGGATTGATAAAAGTCACACCAAGTCAGACTGAACTGATTGAAATTGCAGTAGGCTGATAGGACTGATGGGTAACTGTTATTCTAGCCAAATTTGTAATACCAGTCAGAATTATAAATTACATAAGAAAAATCTTTATACACTGATTCATAACACGGCCAAAATTTTTATAATTTTTTGTAATGTTAATCAACTATCAGTCCTATCAGTTCTCTTTGACTTAACCAACTCCAAAGTTGCAACTTGTGCAAGTCGATCAATTTTATTAATATGGTGCAGTGAACTGTGATGCGACTTAGACTTAATAACACTACTTGTACATATATAAACAGTTTGCTGATTGAGTAATTTAAATAGAATAGTGTACCACTTATAGAAAAAAAATTTGGTTAGGTAATAGAAAAATTGATAAGATAAGGTACAAAAAAATTTTTTTAAGGTTTATTTCTATAAATTTAATGTCTAAAATTGGCTAATTTAGTGATCAAAAACTAAATTTAGTAACCAATTTTGATGGTCAAGCACTAAATTTAGTGATCAAATATTTACTTAATTTTATAAATCTGCTGCAATGTAACTTTGTTAAATATAATTAATGCATTTTCATAATATAGTCTTTTTATCTATATATTTAAAAATACTGCAATCACGTGAGCGTTATGTTTAGACTACCTACATAAATAACCATTTACAATTTACAATTGTGTGACCACATCATGCGCAAAAGTACCGATCTTGATATTTATATATATATAACGCATCAAAAATAATTACGCGTTTAGTCATTTCTTTTCTCCTTTTTCTTAAAAAAAAAGTAAAAAAAAAGCAGTGAAAAAAATGAAAGAAACGAAAAGAAGAAAAACTGAAAAGAAATAAACAAAAAAAGAAAAAAGAAATAGAGATTAGAAATAAATTTAGAGAACGAAAAAGAAAACAAAAAAAAAAGAAAAGAACCCACCTGTATGTGAAACCAAAATGCCAAAGCGTCAAAGTAGCTGAAGAAAGAACTGAGACCTAAGAGGAAATAAGTTAGAACGAAGTGAAAATGAAAAAGAAAATAAATATAAACAAAAAAATGGAAAAAAGAACCCACTTTAGAACCGAAATGTGGAACTGAATGTCAAAGCGCTGAAGTTGTCGAAGAAAGAATCAGGACCTAAGAAGAAAGAAGAGTTAGTTAGAACGAATAGAATGAAAAAAATGAAAACAACAAAGAAACGAAACAAAAAAAAATGGAAAAAAAGATATACCTTTGAACCGAAGAGCTGAAATGCTACAGACTGGGACCTAAGAACAGAGAAAAGTTAGAATAAAACAACAAAGAAATGAAACAAATAAAATGAAAAAAGACATATTTTCGAACTGAAGAGCCAAAATGCTAAAGAACTAGAATCTAAAAAGAAACGAAATTAGAATGAAGTAAAAACGAAAAAAAGAGAACAAAAACAAGAACTCACCTGAAGTTCTAAAGTGCTAAAGTTGTCGAAGAAAGAGCCAGGATCTGATCTAAAAGGAAAGAAGAGTTGGTTAGAATGAAGGAACGAAAAGAATGAAAAAACCAAACAAAAAAAAATGAAAAAAGACGTACCTTCATTAATTACTTCTTCTATGAAAGGTAGACTGAAAATGCTTACTCATGTTGATAGTTTATTACATGGTATTTGATCTCTTAATCACTTATTCTGAAGACATTCAGAATTTTTTAATTCTTCTTTCTTAGCATTGCAGTTTGATTATCCCGATCCTCCACAATTAGTTGCTAAGAACCAGGACTTAAAAAGAAACGAAATTAGAATGAAGTGAAAATGAAAAACAAGAACTCACCTGAAATTTCAAAGCGCTGAAGTTGTCAAAGAGCCAAGAATGGAAAGCAACATTAAACTAATTTTGTTAATATTAATGAGTCTTCGTTAACCCGTAAAATGATTTAATCACTTCAAATTTTCTGTCAAAAAAGGATCTAATCCAAGTAACAGAGAATTTTTTTTCTGTTTATGAATAGACTGATTTAGGAAAATTATCTAAAGTTTATAGAGTTAAAGAATGAAGCATTAACTTCCCCTCATTTGCTGTCTCTTTTTGATTTAAAAAAAAACCACATTTTTTTTTCTCTCTCATTGGCTGTTCTTTTCGTTTAACTTTTTTTTTTAAATTTTTTTGTCTTTTTTTTGTTTTTTTTTCAGTTCTTTCATTTAAAAAAAAATTATTTTTTGTCTCCTTCCTCCCTCATCCTTTCGTTTAAAAAAAATGTTATTTTTTTTTTGTCTCCTTCTTCCCTTCATCAGCCATTCCTTTCGTTTAAAAAAAAAATAAAATTTCTTTTTTAAATTTTTTTTTTTTTGGTTTTTTTTTGGTCCTTTCATTTAAAAAAAAAATTATTGTTTTTTTTGTCTCCACATCAGCCGTTCCTTTTTGTTTTTAAAAAAAAAATTTTTTTTTCTCTCTTATCACCTGTTACCTTTGTTTTAAAAAAAAATCCTTTTTTTTTTTAAACTCCATTTCTTTTTTATTTCATTTTTTCTCTAACAAATAATAAATAAAAAGAAACAATAAAAATGAAAAAAGACTCATCTGTAGGAACTGACCAAAATGAAAACTATATGCAGATTACAAGATACTACTGTATTTGGGGGGTTTTTTTAGTTCGCTAATGAAATGCACCATTTTAAGATCTTTTTATATGATAAGCCGTATCATGGAGGTGTTGTATACACAGTTTATTTAAAAACAAATTGTTTGATTTCTATAAATGCAGTATTTAAATAAAGCAAATTTAATTAGTTATACTTACAATGTTGTTTATCTAGAAATTTTTCAATAAAAATCTTATATTTTATTTAATGTATTTAAACATTAACTGTTAACGTAATTAACAGGTGAATCCTAGTTTTATAATTAAAATCAATATATTATAAACTGAACTGATCAAAAAAGTAAATAATTTAATTACCAATCTGCCACTTAACAGTACAAATTTAATTAGTAAATTCAGTATAAGGGTAGTTTGATTTCATTAGTTGATCAGCAAAAATTTGGCTGAAATCAATTTTTATAATAGATTGATTTTATAATGCTGATTTTGAAGGTTTCACAAGAAAAAGATTATCTATTTGATTTTTATCCTTCATATTCTTACTCATATGAGTTGAAAACCATTTTTTATTAAAAAAAACTAAGTTTTATTAAATTTTATTGACTTTAAAGGTTATAAACTAATATACTAACTCTGTATAATATATAAATATAATTCAAGTTTTTTCTAATAAAATTTGGAAAAACACTAAATATCATTAGATATTTTTGATGGTAATTTTTAATAAAACAAAGTGCTTTTGTCAAGTATTAAGTTATTTATTACTATATACTATAATACATTTATCCTATAGTGAATTGAATTCTATAGTAAAATCATATGTGTAATATTGGTAAAATACAGTTTTAAATTTAGAATTTTCTCTATACTATTCAATATAGATCTTATTATAACACAGGTCGAAATGTGAAAAATCAGGCATCAATCAGTTACCAATCGGGCACCAATCAAATAACTGATTGGTGACTGATTGGTAACCGATTGGTGACTAATTGGCATTTTCGCCAAATACTGTCACCAATCAGGCAGTTTGCTAACTTTTGATCCAGTGATCAGAAAATAATGAAATATAGTTCATTGGAATCGTCTCAATAAGACAAATCTAATGGTAGGAAAATCATATTTCTAAGATTAATACTTGATGAGATATTAAATAAAATTATAAAAATAAAAATATACTATTTATATTTTATTTAATTTCCTATTAACTATTAATCCTAGAAATACAATTTTATTACCATTAGATTCGTCTTGTTGAGACGATTCCAATGAACTATATTTCATCATTTTCTGATTACTGGATCAAAAGTTAGCAAACTGCCTGATTAGTGACGGTATTTGGCGAAAATGCTAATTAGTCACCAATCGGTCACCAATCAGCTACCTGATTGGTGCCTGATTGGTGACTGATTGATGCCTGATTTTTCACTTTTTGACCTGTGTAAGTAACATCATTTGACGTACTTTTGAATGCGTGATAAGTTACAGTAAATATTAAGGTTACTTGTCTAAACCTCTTCAAAATCCTACAATTAGTTTCATCAAAATTTTACTATAGATTTATTATAGTTTCAGCAGAGTTTTAGCAGTTTCGGCATTTATAATAAGTTTAGGCAGTTTCACCTTTCTCCAGAGTTTTGCCAGTTTTTTAATATAACTTTAATATAGTTTTGGCAGAATTTCGCTTTTCGGCAAAATGCCATCTTGCCTAAACCTTTAGGTTTCAGCAAGCAACTTTAGTAAATATATTAGCTTAGAGTATGCAGACTAAAAGGTTGTACCAAAACCTACTGATGAGTTGTAATTAATACTAAAATTTGGGCAGCTACTTGCAACTACCCTTTATTTGATTTGAGCTAATCATATGCAATTAATTATTAATGGCATTAATGAAAAAAATATAATTTATTGCAGAACCTATATAATTAAACATTAAAAAAATTGAAAATAAAATAACTTAAGAATTCCTGTTTTTTAATATATAGTTAGACCTCTATATAATTACTCTCTATATAGTTATTTCATATAAAATTACTCTATATAATCACACCTTTAGGAAATATCAATATACAGTATATAATTATTATATAAAAAAATTTTTATATAATCATATCATAGTAAAAACCTCTATATAATCACTGATTTTTGTGAAACTGATTAGATGACTATATAGAGGTCTGACTGTATATCTTTTTCTTTCTTTAACAAAATTTTTATTGACATTAATTGGTAAGTTCTTTTTTAATCCAAAATATACTGTAACTGAATTGATTACTTTCACTTTTCTGATGGAAAAGAAATTCTTTGTTGTTTTTTAAGTATGTTAAATATTTTCTTTCTTTTTAGAAGATTGAATCGAAAACTTTTTTGGCAAAATGTCTCAAATAAGTAAATTACAAGCATTTACTTACAATACTAAAATTCTAATACTTTAAACTATATTTCTTGAACAAATTTATGATTCAAATTCTACCAAATTTAATTTGCAATAAAGTGATGATAATGATGATATTAATGATAATTTTATTAATAAAAGTTTATCTGTTGGTAATGACACTGGTCAAAATCAAAACTTTCGACCGTTAAGAGCTTTCGGCATAAATTTTGCCGATTGGTCATGTGATTCGTCACATTTTTTGACCAATGGTAAAAATCGGTAAAATCAATCACAAATCGACTGATACTGATTGTTAAACGAAACCTCGTTCAGTCTTTTGGTAAAAAATCGACTTATACCGATTGTTATACGAAAAATGGTTACTTGAGATCGTTCAGTAAAATTTTGCCAATTGGTCATAGAAATCGACACATTTTTGCC
>QZLH01000896.1:21392-37976 GCA_003833135.1 Oehlia diaphana | reverse complement strand
AAATTTCTGTTAAAGCAAGTGATACAATTTTGATTTTATAGTTCAAATATAAATCAATAATAAACAGGAATTGTAGATATCTTTAAATTCGTGCTTAGCTTTATAAAAAGTTTAAAAAAGTTGTGTGTCATCTTGTAGATCAATTGCCTTATGTTATTGAAAAAATTATATTTGAAAAAATATTTTTGATATATTACTAAGCATACAGTATATTATCCAATGAAAATTACTAAAATTTCGGGTCTAACCCAGGTTATTTGAATTAAATATACTTGGGTCGGGTTAAAATTGGATCATTTCTATTTTTGCCAGGTCGAGTCAAATATATTCTCCAAACCTGACCAAATCCGACCCGGTAGGAGCACTAGAATCTTCAAATAAATTAAATAAACAGCTTGTAGCTTTTTGCTGAATCTCTCCTGAAATATTACTCTCATCCATAGAAATAATCTCTAATAAAGCATCTTGAATAACTTTTTTTTCTTGATCAGAATAGACAAAGACACAAGCTCTTGACTTATTTTCTTGTAAATATTTAAAACTTTCTTCCAATTTAGTCACAAAAATATTCATTAGTTTGATAAATGACTTTAATGAATATTTATCCTTTGAAATTGATACAGAGTGCCTATGATCCTTTATAAAACGCCCACTATTAGTACTATAGAGGCGTATTCCCCATGCAAAAGGACGTGATAAAGAATGATCTAAAGACATTGTGATTATCAAATTATGATCCGTTTTTCAGGGAAAATTTGCTGTTGGAATTTTAATAAACTTTATTATATTAAAGAAAGGAAATTTATTTTTCATTAATAAGAAAAAGAAATTATTTTGATAAATAAATGAAAAAAATCTTTTATACCTGTGCTTGGTTAGTTTCTTTAGCCTTAAGGTATGGCGAACTTTTTAATCTTTTATCATATTTAACAATATGTTTAATTCTTCTATTTACATCTTCTTCACTGGAACTGAAAATCTCACTTCTAATATCTAATTTCTTTATCACATTAAATACATCTTCAATGTCAACAACATCATTACCTGATTTTCTATCACTTATAAGAGTTTTCAAATCCTCAGCTTTCACAAGCGATAAATAAGGAATCATTGAAATAGAACCTATAGCATCTTTTCTACAAACATTTACGAAATCACAAGTTCTGCATCTTGAATTATAATGCCAAGTTGGTGTTTTTGCGTTTATAATTTCTGGTAATTTATTTCTAAAAAATTTCTTTACTTCTG
This sequence comes from Oehlia diaphana, assembly GCA_003833135.1. Lineage (NCBI taxonomy): Eukaryota > Fungi > Glomeromycota > Glomeromycetes > Glomerales > Glomeraceae > Oehlia > Oehlia diaphana. Next base: position 36,728 of record QZLH01000896.1, on the reverse strand, counting down.
GAAGAAAGAAGTCCAAACAAATTTTTCTAATTGAAATGGTGTATTTGATTGTGATGATGGTAGAAAAATTCCGCCTGTATTTGAAATGGAAAGTCCACTAATTTTTTTAACTATGAATTCAAGAAGAAGCGCATACGAAGCTACTTGAAACTATTTGTAAAAAAATAATTTAATTTTATTCATTTTATACATTTAATTTTTAATAAACTACTGTATATTTTATCGTACCTGATGAGAAATATGTGTACTTTTTGAAGCCTTAGCATCATAAATCATTATCTCTTTCCTACCATATCTTTCTTTAACTTCAATAAAATCTGGCATAAAAGCTCCTAGTTTAATATTATCCATTTTCATTTCACCATAAAATTCATCTGGTACATCAAACTTCATTTGATAGAATATTTGATTATTCTTAGCATTTTTTAAGTCATGAATCATTGTATCATCATTACAATAAATCACACTCTTTCCTTTCTTTATTAATTCATTTTTAACTTTTAATTCAAAATCTAATCCACGTTTTTTTATTGCCATTTTGTAATTTTTTATTTCCCCGTTATTCTTATACTTTAATTTGTTACTGTTACCTTTGTCTTTGTTACTGTTACCTTTGTCTGATATAAGTCGTATCAATTTCTCACAATTATAAAAATAATATTGTGATAACTCGGATATTGCCAGCGGTTTCTTTTCCTGCATTATAATATAACATATATTAATTATATCGATAAAAGATAAATTTTATTATGTGTACAGTGTATATACAATATGTTGCAAAAAGAAACGCATATATATATATTTAACTAACCTGCGGCATTATTTAAATTTTTATGGTAATAATTTTATGGTCAAAAAAAACATGAATTAGTAAGACAACCCCGAGTTATATACTGTATTTATTGATCGACAAACAATATATGGCACTCTCTCAGCTGCAAAAATTATCTTTGACTCCGTACGACATCCTTTTTTGACCCTCCTATATGTAATACAGTATATGCGGGTCAAAAAAATAACACGAGGAGGGTCAAAAAGGTAATTTTTGCCCCTCAGCTATATGTTTATGGTAACACAGGTGACATATTATGCAGATGACAAATAGAGATCAGACCACAAGTCGCTGAGATAAATATAAACAACGCGAACGCAGTAGTCAGGTGAACGGTGACGGTTAGGCGTCAAGGTGGTGTGGTAAGATCATTCAGCTAAATGTCGCACAAAATATTTTTAACTTTTTTGTAAGACAAAAAATTGGAAACAAATCGCCTTTTTAGTACAGTCTTTTTAAAAACTTGGACATGAAGACCGGTCACAAGAACTGGTCAAGAAATGATGTGTTTACCGTCAAACTTTAAAACGTTACAAGTCTAGTTTAGTATGATATGGTCACTAAACATGGTTGAAAAATCATGATGCAATATTGTGGAAGCAGCTACCTTTTAGTTAAATTTATTAAAAAGGCTATTAATTTTATACAAAATTGGATCGTATCACTAGGTAACGGTGACCGTTAAACGTCCGAAGCGGGCGTTACGCTGCACGTTTTTCCAAGTGAAATCTTATTGGTGTTATATTTGCAACGATTTATAAACATCACGAGCACAACGTCTTTCACGTTGATTATGAGTTTCATTTTCTCTAATTTTGCGTTTTCTAAGTGTTTCAGGAATCAGGATGAATAAATACAGGCTGGCTATCCATTTTATATTTTTAATTTATTATTTTAATAACGAAAATAAATTACACAAGATATTTTTTTTCATTTATTATATTTTTTAAAAACAACTAAATTTATTATATACATCTTATGAAGGTTAAACTAAAGTTTAATAAAGTCTAATTCTAAGCTAATAGTATCGAAATTAATAAGCTAATAGTATAAAAAGTATTAAGCTTAAATAAAGTATATGCATTCTTATGTGCACGTGTATATAAGGTACGTGTGGGACAGAATGCGCTCCGCTTCAGACAATTATATAGTTTTTTCGTGTACTTTACAGAAATCTCATTATTTTAAACGATATCATTTCAATACCAAAATAATAAAAATAATATCATTTTGATATCATTATGATATCGTCACAATATAATATCAAAATGATATCGTTAACTTTTTTGTCTTTGTGCTTTTGTGGTGATTTTTAGTGCTTTTGTGTTCAAAAGAAAAATCGTCAGTGTAGTTGCAAGAAGCATTTACGCCATTGTAAACATTTGGCACTGTTTGGAAACCTGGTAAATTTCCACTAGTAAAATTGTTATTATGTGAAGGATTACTATCCATATTTTTATTTTTTTTATAAGTGACGAAATATGTTTATTAATTTTTTTTTCTTGGTTTAATCAAATAACTATAAATTGCGACGAAACAAAAGAATTTTTTTACAGACGAATTTTATTTGTTCTTTTATAGTGTAAATAACTACTATATAAAAAGCTAACATATATATGTAAAGAAGGCGTAAATCAATTTCAAAAAAAAACATCATACAATAAATAATAGTGGAAGAAAGAAAGTACTTTTTGTTGGTGTTGCTTTCTTTCTTTATGGCTTATGAAGGGCTTATGAAGCAAGAACTCAAGAAGACATTTATTTTCTAAAAAAAAAAATTTTTATTATTTGATAAAACTTCAGTGGGTGCAGCAATAAGAAAAAAATTAAAAACAGGGGTGTATAGTTTAAACTTTTTGAAAATACCCTGAATTTTTTAAAATTTTATATGATCAATAAGCAAGTAAACTATGTGTATGTGTGTATGGGTCATGATGAAGGCAGATTAGATGGATAACAAAAACCGGAAACATAAGCTCTATCAGAAAATTCTTTTGATTTTGTTTTGTAATACAGAAATATTGAATGAAAAAAGACCATTTTCGGTAAAGATCATGAGTGTAATGAAGCTTATTCATCTTTCCATATTCGTTTATCATTCATTTTATCATTGATATGATCGGCTGATACACAAAAATGTAAATAGAATTCTTTGAAAGAATTTTTGTTTGAACATCAGAGATGTAATGATTAGAATCTAATATGACATTTTTATCTAACATGCAAATAAAACTCTATTTTTTATTCGTTTATTAATATAATCTTTCATTTATAAATTTAATTTTTAAGAAGTTTAGTTTAATTTCTTAAAACAATTATTAATTGAGTCACATGATATTCGAATTTCATGAATTTCTTTTAACCGTATACAAAAATTATAGCTTAATATTTCGGGAAAATCATTAAAATTTGGTGCATGTACTGTTCGAAATTATAGAGTTTAGATAATGGCGAAAATATTGAATAATATAAGCATAAAATCTTAATAGAAATCATAATCTTATAATAAAATTATTCTTAATTTTATTGTTCTAACACGTAACTGCATATTCATGATTTGGTTTTTATTTAATGTTTTTTTTTTTCAAAAAGAGTTCTGTTAAATGTTTTAAACCATTTCGTACTACTTAAATATTCACAGTCAAATCACATGAATCAATTGAATCATGTGTCCGAGCTTTTTTCGCTGAGACGTGCTTTCGGAGAAATTACAACAAAAATATAATCAAATGCTTTCATTCCGACGACACGTATAATCGTAAAATGAATATTACATAACAATATGACGCTATATTTTTACTTGTTATTGAAAAAACGGCTCTTTTGTATTAAAACTTGAAAACTTTGCATTTAGAATTTCCAATAAAATTAATTTCAAAGCTTAATAACCATGTCAATTGAGTTTTTATTGTCAATATTTTTCTTTAAAGAACATAACGCTATTGTTTTAAAAAAATAAGCCTCTCCAAACTAATAATAATGATGTATTGATGCTATTTTAACTGTTTTAACAACTACAAATTGTCTATAATAAGGATTAACATTATCGAATCATAATGATTGTGTTTAGACCTATATCGGCACGAGTTAGAAAGTTATTGGCCGAATGACAACTAGTATAGTCTAGAAATATTATATAGATAATATACATTATATGTTGCCAGAATTTTTATTCGTCTAAAGATTCAGCCCGAATAAACCGGAATTTTTAAAAAATTTCCACGGGTGTAAATGTTACGTTTCGGATTTTTTTCCGGAAAATTCTTAAGTTTGATAGATTCGTCCGGCAAAATCATTAATAAAATCATATTGAGATTTTTGCGTTATCGATAAAATGTCTATCGAACAATATTTTAAGCAAAAAATGCCTAGTGAAGATGTAGAATTTGATAATAATGAATCTAGTGAAGTAGATTCAGATTTAGAAGAAGCTAATATTGAAATACCAAATAATTAAACACAAAAAAATTTAACTTTTAAAAAAAAGAAAGTGCAACTTTTATCAAAGAAAAAAGCAGGAGTTTTTCTAAACGAATGGTTGAATATTTATAAGTGGTTGATATATGATTAATGTTTTGCTCACTATGCCGAAAACATTTTTATTTTTTACTTACATGTGATTTCGGATAATAACTTTTATATCGTCTAAAAGATCACGTACATTGGCTATTTACATTAATTTGGCCCGAGTTGTGAATTTCGATCGATTAAATTAACCGAACTGAATGATTGATTATAATTGGCATGATATTTTATTTTATTTTTTTTTTGTTTAGAATTATAAATACTTTGAAAAACATTCGTTATTATTCCTAACTATACAAAAAAAACCCCCCCCCCGTTCACGACACATTGGCAAACGCTTGTAAAATCATTTCATTAGTATCACCCGAATAGTTTGCATCAGTAAATTATTGTTTGATCGGTATGACATAAAATTCTGTTGTACAGACTTATTTATATTATTTATACTTGTAACAGCAAACTTCCTGATCTTGGTACTTTTTATTGTGTATTGTGTTCATCATCATAATAAAATCATCTCTGGTTTAAGGTAATTTTTATATATATATATATGCAAAAAATACAGCCATTTCAAAGATCTCAAGTTCTAAAATTTTTTCCGTAAAAAAAATCGTTTCAATTTAAACTTCTCAGTTATATTCATAAATCTTATCCAAAATTCAATTATGAACAAAAATACTTTACAAAATGAACAGAATGATCACGCTTTTACTGAATCCAGTAATCTACAACAGTCGACAACAGGAACATTCTTCTTCAAATACTTATTATAATAATGTGAATTCCGACCCTTTCTTGAACGATAATATTTTCCATACAAACAACAATTACACTGATCAGCAATCCACGTCTAACGAAAATATCGCATCGACTTCACAATCCTACCCTTTGTCGTTTGCACCGCAACAATCGCAACATGGTCATCCACAGTTGCCTGCTGAAAATACCTCTTTTCCACATAATTCATTTAATATAACTAGTATTGCCCCTTCTCACTCCGAAATTCTTAGTTTTGATATTCCCTGATTTAAAATTATCATCATACCTATTAGCTCTTCTCAACAAGACAACACTCATTTGAATTATTCTTCAATTATGACGGATAATCAATTTACTAATTTTACTCAATTTCAACAATAAAATTCTCTACTGAATTATAATTGCATAACATATATAATTTACACGTAAACCCTTCTTTTTATTTCTTTTATTTATATTACATTTTTATTCATATTCTTTATAGTGCACCTCTTTATATTTATGTATCGTTATGTCATATCTATTATATAAATTATTTATTTGTCCAAACGAAAATGAACCAATCTTTTAAGTAAAATTACGTGAATTATATGTACCTGTCTAGACTGTTTTTCGACTTTCAACCACAAAATCTTGCGTTAAGTTTAGAACAAATATTTGTTAAAATTATGATCTACAAATTTAAGTATATTTCTTGATTAAATGAATTTATGAATCTGCCCTTTATTGGTCATTAAAAATAAAATCTCTTGCCATTTATGTAGGTAACGCATGATTTTCCCCGTACTAGCAAACGATTATATCGATACAATAATCAGTAAATTTTCTGCCGTCTCAGCAATTCAAAGTATAATGCACAATTACAAAGACGTACCTCAAGTTTGTTAATTGTATCGCTCACATTGTAACTTACTGCAAAAGATAAAAACGTTTATAAAGAAAAAAAAGTAAAAAAAAAAAGGCTATAATACTTGCGGAATTTCTAAAGCCTCCACGGCAGCACACTGTAATTAATCAATTTATATAAAAAGAAAGAGTCAAAATTTTTATTTAATTTAATAAACAAAATTTCATAAATTTTCTTACTTCTTGTGGAAATATTGGTTCGATATCAATTCCTAATTACCTTTGTAAGAGCGCTAAAGAAGTTGGCTAAAATATTGAATAGAGTATGATGAAAAAATCAAAGGAACCTTTTAATTTAACATTTGTAAAAATATTTTCTTGGACAATTTCATTATTTATTTAGATAATATAAGTTCTAATACTTATGTTTTTTACTTTCAGTGATACAAATAAAGAATAAATAACCTTTAATAAAAACTTAATATTACATAAGTATACATTATATCTATCTGAGAGAAATATTAAGTAATAGTAATAGTCTGGAATGACTAGACTATAATGAGTCATATTAAGTTACATCGAAGAATTGGTAGACTAATAATTTATGTTAAAACTAAAGATTTCGTAATTACTTGCTTGAGAAGAATTAGTCATGTTAAGCGGTTAATTGAAGAAATATTTCCGATAGGCTGCGGTGAATTTTTGATACAAACTCTGCTGTCCAATATATTCCGGAACATGCGGGCGTTCGTAGGGTATGAGATTGAAGCAACATTTTTATTAGAGGGCATGTAATTTGAATAGTGTCACTATTATCGTAATTATTTACGGTTTGTATCGTCGTTAATCATTAAAAAGTCATTAACATTGTTGCAAGAAACATTTACACCGTCGTAAATCCGTTTGAAAATTTGGTGATAAAATTTCACCAAAAAGTAGAGTAGTTTTACGATCAGAATTAATGAAATTGATCATAAAAAGTAAGAATAAGTTTGTGACTTGCGGTTACAACTGAAACTTCCGCACTTTGCTTCGTAAGTCTAGAAAGAAAAGTAACTACAACAATATTATCAAAAGTTATTCTTACTTCCACTGATACTAATTTGTGATATATTTTATTTTAATATTTTTATTTAATTTTTATCCTATTTTATTTTATTTTTTTTTTTTTGAAACGCGATAAAGAAACTGATTTACAATTCTTCCATTCTTCCTTACATATACAGTATTTAATTTAAAAAGATGCTCCAAAATAAAATTCCTATTAAGAAAAAAAAATTCTGTTCATAAATTAGCAATAGTGTTAATAGTTACTGGTTGTAAAGGTTGTGAGTTGTGACTGTGACGTATTGCCGTAATTCCAACTTTTGTAATTAATGTGTCACGTGACTTAAATAATACTAAGTGATCGATAATTAAATTTCCTTTTTTGGAAATTAGTGTAACCTTTGGTACCCGATTTTGTTGGAGACCCAAAAATTTATGTAACGTCACGTGATATAAAGCGAAAAAATTTGACCCAGCATTACGAACTTGGCTGAAATTAAGCATAATTACAACTTTAAACGGCATTTTCGTAATTTTGAGTCGTAATATGAAACCTAGAGTAATGCTACTTATGGCGACCAACCTTACTCTAATCACCTTTAACCTTTATTCATAAGCCAACGGCAATACTTCCACTCTAATAGCAAATCTATAAGAACATTTTCGGGTCTATTATCAGTAGCAATTAAAATAGTCAGAGTTATAATATCAGTGTGAACATCACAAACCTCTTTACATTCTCGGCTGCTTCACTACTCCGCTTTTAAAGCTTTCTAAACTTTCTCAGGTTCGGCTCCTAGGTTTTCTATATTAGTCCCCAACATTCTACGACTTTGTTTTCTCTAAACTTGGATCACCTAAAAGCACAATCATTAGTTGAGCAAGAGGGAAGTTCCATATTTTTAGCAAGGTGACTAAGATTTAAATATTCGACCCGATAACTCGAGTATGATTTTTTATTTCTCCTTTAATTCTAGCCAGATGATATATTCAGGCTCATAATCTCCTGTCATTAATTGTCTTGGTTTATTTTCTAGCAAGTTATCCAACTCTTCCTGCTCTCTCCGAATTAAGTATTAAAGTAAATAATCGCTCGGTTGGATAATACCTCAAAAACAAGTTATTACAGTACTTATAGCTAAAGTTATAATTAGTTTTCACGTCCACCACTTAAAACATTTTTTCTGCTAATGAATTGATAATTTTCAGACTTTAAAAATTTATTCGGTATCGTCTAGTTTATGACGGTCGCTCTTTTCGAGTATTCGAGAATTTTTGGCGGTATTTTTTTATTATTGTGAAAACATTTCCGATGGTAATAAAATTTTCGGCTTTTGATAACATTTCTTAGCTTAATAGACTAATACTATATGGGTTAGAACTATTAAATTCTACCGTTCACGTAACTATTTTAAATTCTCTTTTATTCCTTCTAAACTTCAATTATTTTATTAAGAGCGTTAATTAATTCTCGTAATTGAAATTCATCCAACTTACTGTTGACATATCAGATATAATTTATCTTATTTTACTAGGCTCTAATTTTAAATAATAGGTTGGGAACTAGGTTTTAAAACTAACTATCTATTTCCGTTATAAACACAATTTTTTTTTCGTCAATATTCATTCTCATCGGTCGGCGTTTACTTGTTCGATGTATTCTTTTTCCGGAATTTGCTTGAATGAAATATTTCAAAATTTATTATTTGCTAATTTGCACTAAAATTTTTTACTAGGTAACAATTTTTTTTTACTTTTCATTGGCTATTTGTTGTTGACTAGAACTAATTGGCTAAGGTTAAATCCGTGCTTACCACTTTGGATTTTTGATGAATAGTATTTATTATTTATATATATTATATTCATAAGATTGCTAATCTCCCAATAATAATTTTTTGAATAATATTCCTATACCAAATGAAACTAATATTGATAATATTAAAACCGGCTTAGTGATTAGTCCAGATTGGGTCCTTACTCGCTCGCGTAAATGACTATTTTCACTATCTAATTGACGTAATTTTATTCGTAATTCTCTGTTATCCCTTAATAATCCATCCGCATCTCGTAGTTGTCTAAACCTTTCGTCTATTTTGTCTCGTCTTCCTAGTCTGTTCATAATAATACTGTTTATTATTAGGTGGTTTTCCTTACTCCACAAATATCCAACCATTAACGCTAAAACTGTTATTAAGATCCCGCCAATAATTCACGTAGCGTAGTTCGGTTTCGGTAGCTCTTTTTTTACTTTTTGCCCCTTTCTTTCTTGAATAATCTTTTGTAAGGAAGGAAACCAGTCGAAGACAATTTTTTGTTTTATAATAAATTAAGAAAAATAATTATTTAATCGAAACAACGAAAAAATTTAATAGGCGCAGTACATTAACAAAAATGAAAATGATTACAAGGCGCAGTATGAAAATTCGGGGTCAAATTTAATGTTCCCTGGTCCTTTTTATACATGTCGATTCATCGATGCAGATCAGTGTACTATCACATGTTAATGCTAAGCCACTCAATTCAAAATTCGTTTCGTTTTCCACGAGAGAAAGTAATAGAAGAATAAGAATAAAAGTAATAAAAATAAATTTTAAGCTTCCTTCAATGTTTACCTTTAAAATTATTTTTGTAACTAAGAAATTACGGAAGAAAAAAAAAATAGACCAAGATTTTTTTTTAAAAAAAATAAAATAAAATAAAAAGAAAGAATTAGAAATAAAAAAGACAACTAAAAAATAGAATAAAAAATCAAAAACATTGACTATAACAATTCATATAATTCATAATATGATCTACTTTAAGTTTTAACGAGTTGAAACGAGTTTCTTATTTTAATATAAGTTTTTTTTTGTCTTAGCGTAAGATCAAAAAAAAAAAATTTTTTTTAATTGATCTACAAATTCACCTGATATGAAGACTCGTGTATGTTGATCATTTTGGTTTTATATAAAAATTACGATGAACCAAATTCGCGCATAAAAAATCACCGCATTTAAATAACTGCAGTAATTTTGATTGGCAATCCAAGTAAGTTATGCAAGAAAAGTAGATTATAATTAGATAATTGTATATGATGTTACACGAAATTGTTACGTATTTTATCATGCGACAATTTTTTTATTTGTATCAGCAGATCAAGGAGAATTATAACAATGATAATTATGTTTTTTAATTTTAAATTTGCTTATTGGCCTAATTGGTCGGTATTACAAAAGGACGTGTCCTTTTTAACGTTCTCATTGAACGTATTGCAAAAAAGATTTAACCTTAATTTTATCATTGTTAGATTTAATATGTCTAATTTAATACTAGAGAACAGTGATCAGATCTTGTGGTACAGCAGTACTTTTCTTGTTAACTGCAGTATATATAGTATACAGTATATCATATACAGTATAATATACATTATATGCAGTCAAGTGATAGTACAGAATCTTAATCACACTTTAAATAATCTTTTTCATAAAAATGACTCTCTTCCTTATAAAAAAGGAATTCCAGAAATTTGTCTGGAATTTGTCCTCACTGTTTGGAATATTTTACATTTCAGTACATTTTCTGGACGTCTTCTAAACTTACTCGCTGCAATTTCCGGGCATCTCTTTTTTAAAGGGCTTTTTTTCAAAAAAAAAAGAATCATTACATCATAAATATTTGTTATGTTGCGATTAAAAAAACCAAAATGTCAATTGAATCGTTTTGATGAATATTAAAGCAAAGTACTAGATTTATTAATGAAAAGAGCATATTTGAATTATTTTAAATTAGTTATACATGTACTGTATGTTTTCGTCATGAAAAAGCACTTAAAAGATGAAAGTCACCTTTTTCTTAAAATCCTTACCAGCCGTTATAGTTTTTTTTTTCTATTGAAAATCGAATAATAAACCTCTTGAAAAATATTATTATCTTATAAATTAATTATAAATTGATTTTATTAAATAATTTCTTCAATATTTATTGGCGCCACCAATAAAAAAAAAAAATTAGGCGTTTAACTTTTGGCAAAAAGTTAAAATAATACCTGTTTATGATGCACGTCATATAGTACGTTAAATCAATGCCGCAGTACATTTTGCATACTGAATGCGTGTATTAGAATCAGATAAAAATTCCTTCGAATATACAAATAATAGTCAAATAATCTTTTTAAAGAAAAAGTAAAATACGACTATGTTACATATCTGGAAACACGAAAATAAAATCAACCAATGAAAAGACATTTTTTAAAACTGACTCAGATCATCAGATATTGCGTTACGGAAAAATTTGTACACGAACTATCGAACGAACTATCGAACGAACATTAAAACTATCGAGTGAACGATATACACTTTTTTTTAAATAAAAGTACTTTCTAAATTTATTAGAGAGAAAAAAAAAAAATCTTGTAAATCTTGCTTGTTTAATTTTAATCTAATCTTTAAATTATATTCTGTATACCAATTGTTTTTTTTTTTATTAAATTAATTTTATTTTCTTCTCAATGAATGAGCCCTTCCCAATTTTTTTGGTAAAGATTGATCAGGTGATAATAATGATTGATCATCCTTTTCTTTTTCAGTTACAATAGATAAAGAAGTTGAACTTTCAGATTTTTCATCAGATTTTTCCGATAATGGAAATGTCATTGATTCTTTTAAAGGAGAAGATTTTAATGGAGATTTTTTAAGTTTAGAAGGAACACTACGTGATAAACCACGAGAACCAATATTTCCAACTTTTCCACTTTTTTTACCCATACCACCTTTTTTACCCTTACCTATACCATCTAAACATTTATCACCAAGACAAGGTTGACACATTAAAGCCCTTGTAATTAATTTAAACATGAAATAAACAAGTAAATCACCCTTATTAACTCTCCAAACATCAGCCAACCATTGAATAATATTTAAAAGTGAAGTCATAATAATAGCTACAACTGAAACAATATAAGTAGCTCTAGCGAATAAAGCAGCATTTTGAACAGCCAAAGTAACTTGAGTTGTATTTGAAGGAGAAATAACTTCACCAAATTGATCTTCAGAATTTGGTTTAGGAGTATAACCACTACCAATTAAAGTTTCATCACCATGAATGAAAGGATCCAAAGCTTGTACTCTATTAGCAGCAGCAAAAATAGCAGCTACTATAATAACTACTTGACTTATAAAACCCAACCATTGAGAAATTTTAGCATCTAAACTTTTAATAGATTCAGTATAATCTTTTGCTTTTGGCATTAAAACGTAAACTATTTGAAAAGGACCACCAAAATACATTGGACCACCCACTATATTAGGTACAGGTTTATTTAATATTTTAGCACCTACATTTATAAAACCACTAATTAAAAATATAGAAGTTTGTAAGGTAGTTGTCATACCACTTATTTTTGCTACAACTGTTAAATCACCAAAATCCCATTCTGGTATATCAAAACTTCCCAAGAATAAATCAAAAAAGAAACTTTGCACTGAATTAGATTCTCCTAATAAAGTTAACCAATCCATAGCTAATGATGTATAATAAAGACCTATAGTAATTAATATGTCAAGTTTATTAATTCTTTCAGTAATTAATTCAGATTCTTTTGAAATTTCTTCGGGAGTATCAGGATCGATCTTTCGTACTTCTTTTTCTAAATCATCTTTAATTCCAACTGTTTCAAGTATACTTAATCCAGTCTTTATAGTTTCCCCTCCAGTCATTTCTTCTTTATTATCTTTTTCATTTGTTCCTTCATCTTTTTTATCTTCTTCATCTTTTGGTACATCTATTACGATTCTACCACCTCCTGGTATTGGTTTTGACATTATAATGATTTTTTGATCAGCGATAAGGAAAAAAAAAACTACATAAAGATCATCATAAATAATTTAATCGAAAACTCCTTTTTAAACGAGCCCTTTTAAATTTTTGTATATTATGCATATAAATAATATAAATAAGCCTTGATTGTGATCGATTAATTCTTTTAATATAATAATTATATTCTTAATTAAAATATCTAAGCACTTAAGCCATAAAATTAAGCTAAGCCACGATCGGAAGCAAGGATAAAGAATTATTAGCGTGCGTAAAGACTAAAACAAGTTTAAGCCACAAATTACGGTACATTAAATCATTTTTTTTTTTATTTAAAAAATGAACGTACCTTGATTTAAAAAAAAAATTTCCATTAAGAGATATTTGTATTTTTTTTTTTTTTTCCGTAGCGAAGCAATAATAAATGACATAATGAATAATGATAAGCATAGCCAAATGATTAATCTACCTCCCGTTATGCCGTATATGCGTATATTTACAAAAAATAGTAAAGTGATTTAGTGATAATAAAATTACCTAAACAATACTAACGGTATCACAATTATCAAGTATACCAGTAAATTGAACTCAAAATAAGGTTTAATTTCTTCGATCATATGACATAGTGTGCCATTGAGTAAACCGCCTGACAATGTAACCAATCAGAATGACTGTGACAATGAGATGTAATTAATGCATGGAATTTTTTTTTTTTTAAAAAAAAAAAATTTGCCAAAAGTAAACAAAGCATGTTGCATAAGTTTTCTTTGTTAATGTAGATGCAAATGACTTACAGACACATGATAACTCGGATAAGTTTAATAACCCTAAAAGGAAGTTGGACAAAGAGGAATGTGAAAATCAACTTTTTGGCGAAAAAAATTTTCGAAAATCTTTTTTTTCAATATATTTAAGAAGTCTTCTTGACATCGAAAAGAAAAAAAATATTTTGGGCCGTAATAATTTTCATTACTCTTTTAATATTTATTAAGTTACCAAAATTGTTATTGCCTTTAATTCGTCGAGTTTATTTTCAAAGAAAACAGTCCTTTTTGAGTAAACGTATCAATATGCGTGTATCAGCCGTAAAAAAAAAAAAAAAAAATTTATATGATAAATACAGACTGAAATAAATTATTAGAAATTCTTGTAATGTTTTTGACAACTGCAGGAAAAAAAAAACAAACAAACGTCAGCCAATATTTATTTAAATGTATAATTATTATAGATATGGAAATTTGAATGTCATTTTCATTAAACGAACATTAATAAATACCTTTATTTATGTCTATTGATTAAAATGCAAACGTTTTTTTTTTTTGTTTCGTGATATCATCATCGCACTGCAAGGCTGAAATGATACTCATTCATTAGTATAAAAACTTGTGTTTTCCTTCCTAAATTTGCTTTAAACGAAAAAAAAAATTAAAAAATAATCAAAAAGTTGGAAAAATATAGAAATATTAGAAAAATTAAAACGATTAATAAAAAAAAAACTGGAAAAATACCTGCGAAAAAAATGCCGCTTTTCGATGATACTGTAGGTTGATATTAAAAAGAATATTTGCTATATATATTTTAATCATTTTATAAATAATTCCTTCTTTTTTTTTTTTCTCTATTTCAGAGTAAAAATATTATTTTGAATTTTAAGATACAGCACGGATATGATTCAAATGACTATGTGGGAATTAGTAGATTGATTCCTCCATTCACACCAAAACAAATTCGTCATTTGTAAGTTTAATTTAATTCTACCTTATTATTTTACTTGAAATTATTTTTATATATATTTACTTTAATTTGTAAATTTAGTTGGACAAATATACTGGATCCGAGATGTAAGCTAAATTTCTTTTTGACGACGACTTAATTTTCTTTTCAATTAATCGATAATATTAAATCATCTTCTTTTATTATAGTAAATCACAGTTGTTTGGATAAAGAAGAAGAAGATTATACCGTTACATGGATTGAAAATCGAGTTCTAAATGGTCCAATTAATTGGGGAGAATTAATAAATGATATTCAGCAACGGTTCGGTAAATTACGCCCCAAGAATAAAATTAAGAATTTTTGGTACTCAAGATTAAGACGCCATCAAAACGACCAAGTAAGAAGTCATAATACAATAGATAGATATAGAAGAGAATTTGATTCGATAAATAATGCTCTTCAATCAACTATTACTTCTCGCTTTAACCCTAATCACCCTAATCTAATTCCTCGTAATCAAATAACCACGATTCATTCCTCAAATTATTCCTCAAATTATTCCTCAAATTATTATTCCTCGAATTATTCCTCAAATTATTATTCCTCGAATTATTCCTCGAATTATTCCTCGAATTATCCCTCAAATTATCCCTCAAATTATCCCTCAAATTCAAATTATCCTTCAAATTCAAATTATCCTTCAAATTCAAATTATCCTTCAAATTCAAATTATCCTTCAAATTCAAATTATCCTTCAAATTCAAATTATCCTTCAAATTCAAATTATCCTTCAAATTCAAATTATCCTTCAAATTCAAATT
>QZLH01000896.1:1779-20896 GCA_003833135.1 Oehlia diaphana | reverse complement strand
CCTTCAAATTCAAATTATCCTTCAAATTCAAATTATCCTTCAAATTCAAATTATCCTTCAAATTCAAATTATCCTTCAAATTCAAATTATCCTTCAAATTCAAATTATCCTTCAAATTATTCCTCAAATTATTCCTCAAATTATTATTCCTCAATTCCTAATATTTCTTGCACTAACTATTCAATCCCTCAACCTAACTCCTTTCAATACCCCCTTCAACCAAATAGTATTCCTATTACCATTCCTAATATTCATCAGCTAATCCCCACTACTTATTGGCATAATCCAACTGTTCCTCATACTCTTCAACCTAATCCTGACCCCCCACAATTTAACGAACCTCCTAGGATGAACCCTATTTAAACAAAAAAAAAAAAAAAAAAAAAAAAAAAAAAAATTATTATCCGTTGAGTAATTTACTATCGTAGAACGTTGTGTAAATAGTACTGGGGGAATATTATTATGTACAGTAATATTATAATAAATATATATAAAGCCGGACTTTATACTTACAAACTTTTCTGACATTTTGTAAATTTTTTTGAAATTGCCTATAAATGCGAGGTTATATTTATATTAAAATTTTTTTGTAAAGAATCCTTGATTCCTTGTGAAACATGGCTCTTTTATAAAGATTTGTTTGTCGAACAAAAAATTAATGTGTAGCATAACAAAAAACTTTGAACGCCGAAAATTTCTTTCTAAATATCATTCTGCAATGAAAAAAAAAAAAAAAAATGGCTGAAAGCATCGATGATAAAACAAAATCATAAATATTTGTTTGTATCAGCCGCATTTTTCATCAAATCATATAATTTTATTGTAACAAATAATTTCTTTTAATATAAATGTTAATGATTTATATTATATTTTTTTAAAAGTATATTTATATTTAAATGAAATAATATTTTTCGGATGATTAGCTTCGAAATTTGATGAGAAGCTGACGAAATTAAAACGTTTTAATGAATTTATTAAAAAAAAAAAAATAAAAAAAAAATCGAAATCAAATCATTTTGTTCTTTTGACAAAAAAAAAAAATAATAATAATAATAAATAAATATAAATAATAAATAAATAAATTCATTATAGAAATATTGAAAGTTGATTGAAATTCACTTTTTTACCTCATTTCTTTGTAAAGAAATTTCACATAAAACTACAGATCATATATATATATAAAAAATCAAAGCATTATATCAATTAGGTATATATTATTATAATGGGTATGGTGTTAAAATCTTTCGAAGGATTTAAAAGTAAAGCTTTTTTTAAGTTATCTAGTATATACTATTATAACGATGTTTGCAGTATAATAAATGGTAAAATTAATATTCAATATAAAATAACTGAGTTATTGCTAAATATCACTGCTGGTGATTGTCACCTCACCAGAATTAGGGTGGAATTTTGGGCAGAATTAAAAAACGTCATGAAAATCTGCCCGGTAATGCTGGTGTGGTAAGATTCACCTGCGGTGAGATTTAGCAATGCCCTGTTAAACATATCGATGGTATTTTAGGCTGACAAAAATTTAGATAGTTAAAGCTGAAAAATGTGTTAACCCATTGAATACTGATGTTAAAGAATTTGTTTAATCTAATAAGAATATTTTTATATAATATATTGATGTACCGTACGTTCATGTCTTAAATATTATTTAAATTAAGTATTATTCATCCTACAAATTACTTTAGCCTTGCCATTCGAGTATCAAACAAAAACTTCATTGTTCAAATTAGTATTAACGGTTTAATGGAAGTTATAGTTTTGTGGAAGATATCAAGGAATTTATTGGAACAGATATCATTAAATTAAAAGTTTTTTAGAGAGCGAAAGAGAAATTAAACGCATATGTACTCTATAAATTACAAGTTGAATTACTTATAATTAATAAAATAATTTTAAAAAGTTCAAATCAGAGCTCTATCTCAATAATTTTTGTATTTTTTATTTATTTATTTATTTATTTATTTTTTCATAATAATAAAGTTTGATAACGAATTCCAGACTTTCTGAACTAGATTTTCATAATCAGATGATTGAAAAAATAGCCAGATTTAAAATTCGAATTTAAGCTATAGTGCCAAGTTTTCTCAATTCCAAATTCCGAATTGGGTTTCCAATTCTGATTTCACATTAAATTGTCATTATATTATTTTATACATTTATTTTTTTCTTTTACAAAGGATTGTCTATTTTTTGACCCCAGATTAATTTGTTTGAGTGTCAAAATCAATAATAAACATAAAATAATATTTGCTGTTAAACTATCAATTTTTTACAATAAAAAAAAAATTTTTTTATTATTACCTAAGCCTAAGAACGTATTAGTTTTCTGAGTGTTCAAAAAAAAAGTTTTTTTTATACGAATTTAATTTTTTTTTCCATAGTAAATACCAAATAATATATATATAAATATATATATAAATTCCTAGCAAAGAAAAAAATTTTTTTTTTTATATAGTATAAAATTTTAATAAACGCTTATTCTAAAAAAAAGTTTTTTATATTGATGCATGACTATTGGAGATTTATAATTGTAAAAAATTTTTTTTTTATTCTAGGATTATATAGACTTTTCTTAGTTCGGTAAAAAGAAGATCATTAAATGGAAAGGAACAAATGATTGCTTAAGGAAAGTCATTTGATCACAAATATTTTGGCGCGAACTGAATAATTCCATAAAAGGTTAAACAACAAGTACATCTATCTTTCTGAAACAGAATTATTATACTTTTAAAGCAATACCGTAATGATAACAATTCATTTCTCTTATATTACGATTTTTTTATAAAAAGGACCTCTGAAGTCTCCACAAAAAAAAAAAGTTTTAATTTGTAAAAATTTCTTCAAATTTAATCATGAATAATAATCCTTCACAAAATGATCAAAATAATCACATTTTTACTGAATCCAATAATTTACAATCAACAGCTGCTGTTATTCTACCAGAACAAGGATATTTTCCAAATATCGTTGCTTCTAATTCTGGTTTTTCCATGAACGATAATAACACGTTTCCAACATCCCAAACAAATAATAGTTACTCCACATTTAATGAAAACATCCCAATTTTGCGATCCTACCATCTAATTGATTTACAACAATCAACTGCTGATGTTATTCAACCGGAGCATGACAATGTTATCAATGTTGACTTTTCCATGATGAACGATAATAGTATCTCCCCAACATCTCACATAAATAATAATCACTTCAATCAACAACACACGTCTAATGTGCAATCCTATTCTCCTTCGATCACCTCTTCGTATGCGCAGCAATATGGTCACCCGTCATCATCGCAACCTATTGGAAATACTTTCCCTCCATTTAATACGACAACTATTAACCCTTCTCAACCTGAAATCTTTAGTTTTGATATTCCCGGATTTAAAATAATCATTGTGCCTAGCTTCTCTCAACGAGATAATACTTTTTCGAATTATTCTTCCTCGGATATCACGGAAAATCAATTTACTCAATTTACCCAATAAATTTATACATAGTATGTTAACTTAAGCGTGAATCTAATTTTTTTTTTTTTATTGTTTTATTTTTATATTTTATATTTTTATTTATATTTTTATCTCTTTATATTGATGTACCGTATGTTCATGTTTTAAATATTATTTAAATAAAATATTATTTATCCCACAAACTTCAGTTCCCTGTACCCGAATATTAAACAAAATCTCATTATTATAATTAATTAATTAAAGCAAATAGTATTATTAAATTAATAATTTAATTCCATATGAACTTCTTTTATTGTCCGAAGTGGAGCGGAAGACACTATATTTTTAAATCGTAACATTATCAATTACCATTGCGCTCATCTTCAGACTCATTGAAATGAATAGTAGAACGATAATGAAATTATCTTAACATCTCCTGGCCATACTGCTCATGCAAGATACTTGAAAAATATTTCGCATATTAATATTCCTTTTGGTAATAAATCTTACATAATTTAAATTACTAAAAAAAATTTGTTCTTTTCACGAATTTTGTTCTTGCATTTAGCGCATTTAGCATAAGTTAATTATTAATGGAAATGTTTAAAACTTGTGAGGTCTTATACGTAACATCTAGCATGTTTATTATATTATTTATAAAATAAGATCGTTAGAAAATGATTTGTTTTTTTCAGGTATTATACATGGGGGTACTGTGACCCGCAAAATACGGTATCGGCGGTCGAATTACCGATATCTCTCATCTATAACTATTAATCATAAGGCTTTTCGCATAAATTCCTCAATTCTAATTTTAAAGAACCAAAGAGAATTTTACACATTACACACACACGTGTACTATAAATTAATATTGAATCATTTGTAATTATTTAAAAAAGTTCGATTCAGAGATTTATTTGATTAATTTATGTGATTTAGAAAATGTCAAAAAATCACCGCATCACCGGACCAACATTAGCAAATACTAGCAGGCAGAGTTTCATGACATTTTTTAATTCTGCTCAAAATTTTACCCTAATTCTGGTAAGGTGACATATCTGGAATGAGAAAAAAGACGCATTTCAGATTAAGGATCCTGATAGCTTGAATCTTTGGAAAGTTGATATTAGTGAAGACAATGAATACAAACTTAAAGATGTTTCTACTGAAAAAGATATTGAAGATAAACTTAGTGGTGAGAACAGTCACCAGCGATGATATTTAGCCAATACTCTTTAAAAATATAAATATTTATTTTTTTTCGTTTTTTATTCTTGTTTTTATTTTTTATTTTTTTGTAAAACAATAATTATTTTCCTAGGGATTATGCTTGGATATTTGCATTATTTTATACTTTTTTTATTTCTTTTTTCACGGATGGTAATACTAAGAGTCACGTGAAATGCATATTATTTATGTTACTAGTTAAATGAAAAAAAACGAGTAATAAGTAATCTATTATCTAATTTGTCTTCAATTTTCAAAGATTTGTCATAAAAAAAAAAAAAAAAAATGTTTTTTATTACCTGAGAACATAGTTTTTAGTAAAATTCATTAGTATCATTTTTGGAATAATATAAAAAAAAATTGTTTTAAACCTTTTCTATATTAAATTTTTAAGAAAGAAAAAACAAAAAAAAAATTTTTTTTTTTATAATTATAACTCGGTGTTAAATAAAAAAAAATTTTTTTTTATTTTTATAATTATAACTCGGTTTTAAATAAAAAAAAATTTTTTTTTTTATATTTTTTATTTGACAGGTTTCTAACAAAGAAAAACTCTGAGTTGTAAAAAAAAATAGATATTTATTGGTTCCATAAAAGAAAATGTTTTAATTGGAACAATACTTGGAATTTGTGACATGGTAGATTAGATTGTGGTACAAAAGGTACAAATCGTTCCCAAGTCGCTTTTATTATAAAAAGACCTTGACATTAAAAAATTCGCTTCAAGTTGTTTAAATTTTCAATTATACACTTATTTAACTATGGATAACAATAATCCTTCACATAATAATTATAAACTCCCATTTACTGAATCTAATAATTTACAATCAACAGATGCCGTTATTCAACCTGAACAAGAATATCCTCTAAATATCGTTGCGACCACTTCTGACTTTTCTATGAACGATGATAATATTTTTCCAACAGCTCAAACAAGTAATACAAATAATAATTACTCCGATCACCAACCCATTTCTAATGAAAACACCGTTTCAGCTTCAATTTCGCAATACTACACCTCGCCGCATGTTCCGCAGTATGATCACCTGCAACCTATTGAAAATACCTCCTCTTCATTTGATTCATTTAACATTAACCCTTTGCAACCTGAAATCTTTAGTTTTGATATTCCCGGATTTAAAATAATCATTGTTCCTACCTTTCCTCAACAAGATAATACTTATTCGAATTATTCTTCTTTTGGTACTACGGATAATCAATTTACTCAATTTCGACAATAAAAATTATAATTGCGTAACGTATATAACTTAAATGTGAAATCTATTTCTTAAATTCTTATCATTGCCTAACTTTATTTTTATATTTTATAAATTTTATTTATATATTTATTTATATATTTACATAATGTATCTTTTTATATCGATATACCGTACGTTCATGTTTTAAATATTATTTAAATAAAGTATTATTTTTATCTACAAACGAGATTAATCTAATATTAAATTCAGCTCCTTAGCATTCGAGTATTAAACAAAGACTTCATTGTTCTAATTAGTGTTAACGGTTGTGGAAGATATCGAGGAATTAATTGAAACAGATATCATTAAATTAATTCTTTTTTATATAACCAATATAAAAATAGTAGAATGATAAATTATCTTCCATAACATTATATTTGTATGAGACAATATTTGAGGACTATACCAGTTCAAAATACTCCTAGCCGTACTGTTCATGCAGGATATAGAAATAAGTGAATTGTCAATAGGAATTACTAATACTGATTTCCGTCAATATTGGATGTCTCTTAAAAATATCGGTCACTAAAAGCCCGCATACCCCTAATCGAATGAACAATAACGTAAGATATAAGTAAGGCTAAATAATTAAATAAAGACCCCCGTATAAATTCTTCAATTCTAATAATTCTAATTCTTAAAATTTTTTAGAGAGTGAAAGAGAATTTTGCACATTACACATGAGTATGTACTATGTACTCTATAAATTAATAAAATAATTTAAAAAAGTTCAAATCAGAGCTCTATCTTAATAATTTTTATTTTTCGTTTATTTATTTATTTATTTATTTGGCCTAGACTAGACTCTAGAGTATATATTTTATGGATAGGGTACGAGAATCATAACCAAATAAATGATTGAAAAAAATAGCCGAATTTAAAATCCGAATTTGGACAAAGTACTAGCAAAAGTTTGCCAATTCCAAATTTCACATTTTTTTTCTCACATTTAAATATCAAGTGCATTATTTTATTATTTTTGCCATTCAAACAAATTTGGGATCAAATAGACAATCCTTTCATTAATGAAAAAGATGGAAAAGAATAAACTGATTAAACTATTAATTCATTAATTCGTGGTCCGACTGACCCGTGCAAAAAAATTTGGGGAGTAATTTTTTTCTGATACCAGTTTTTTTTACATAATTGTGTGCCAGGTTGGTGGCACAGCAATTTTCAAAAATTGTAAAAAATGTTAACAAAAAAAAAACATCAAAGTTCTTTGGTAAGCGTATTTTTAGTTGTTCTGCAAGTTTACTTAAAGGCTGGAAGGGGGTTTTGTATATGAAAAACTAAAAAATTCGTTATTACGCCACAGTTGATCAGCTGCGCCACCTACCTTTTACTTTTATATTAAATCAGAATTCAAAACTTTTACAAATCCGTCTAGAAATGTAAAAAATTTGTAAAACATGTGAAATCTTTTTTTCACCATAAAACAATGGGATTAGAAATTTTTGAGTGAAATATTTAAACATTGCTAAATTATGACAATATTTCTTCATAAATTTGTGCCACTTTTTTCTTGTCTCATAAATATATCAGCTAGAAGTCTTAAATTTACTGTATATATACTTTAGGATATCCGCTACTTTATTCTTTAAAATAAAATTAATTAAAAAAAACAGAAAATTTTTATAATTTAATAACGTTAAAAAACAGCAAAAACTATGCAAAATTTTCCATTCTAAAATAACTTCGCAAAAATCAAATTTGAAACTTTAAAATATACTGCGCGGCTAGTGTTGTCACTGGACTAAAAATATGTTTTATGCAGCAAAATATTTTACATTATATTTATTATATTTACTGGACTGAATAGTACTGAATTGGAATGACTGTGTTTACTTTGGCTGGACGGTCTAGTTAATTAATTTTGATAACTGGAACAAACGGTCCATTGGACTTGGATATATAAAGTGACAACGTCTGTGAAAAAAGGATATCGTTTTTTTTCTCAACAAAGACAAAATAACGAGTATATGTCGACCATCTTTTAATATGATTAGGCTGCAATTTTTTTTGTATTACGATTTCATGCGCAGCTCTAAATTACGTATTCTGAATACATATAGTGTTTATTGAGTCAATGATTTTTTTATTAACACCGGGAGAGTAGAGTAAGATAGTCCGGAAATATACGTACTTTGAAAAATTATTAGCAGTTGTGTTACTAAATAATTACCGCTGTTACAAAGTTTCTGTGTAATCGGTATTTCTTTAAAGTAGCCAATAAAATATAAACTTTGATTATCGTTAAAACTTAAAAGGAAATTTAAATGATAATCCCTTATTCGCTTACGTAAATTGAAACTGTATCAGATGTTCTCAAAAGAGTCAAGTGTTTAAAATGGGAATGTAACTTGCAGATCATCAATGTTTTTTTTATTATAAAAGACACTCAGTTTCCGTCAAAAAATTATTTTAATTGTTTAAATTTCATTATACACATACAAATATTTAACTATGGATGACAGCAATCCTTCACATAATAATTATACCGAATCCAATAATTTACAATCAACAACTGCAATTATTCAACCTGAACAAGGATATCTTTCAAATATCGTTGCTTCTAATTCTGACTTTTCCATGAACGATAATAACACGTTTCCAACAACATCTCAAACAAATAATAATTACTTCGTTCATCAATCTACATTTAATGAAAACATCACAATTTCGCGATCCTATCCTCCAATTGATTTACAACAATCAACTGCTGATGTTATTCAACCGGATGTTATCAATGTTGACTATTCCATGATGAACGATAATAGTATCTCCCCAACACCTCACACAAATAATAATCACTTCGATCAACAATACACGTCTAATGTGCAATCTTATCCTCCTCCGATCACCTCTTCGTATGCGCAGCAATATGGTCACCCGTCATCGTCGCAACCTATTGGAAATACTTTCCCTCCATTTAATACGACAACTATTAACCCTTCTCAACCTGAAATCTTTAGTTTTGATATTCCCGGGTATAAAATAATCATTGTGCCTACCTTCCCTCAACGAGATAATACTTTTTCGAATTATTCTTCCTCGGATATCACGGATAATCAATTTACTCAATTCACTCAATTTCGACGATAAAATTATAATTGAGTAACGTATGTAACTTAAGCGCGAACCTAAATTTTTTTTTATTGCTTTATTTTTATATTTTATACTTTTATTTATATTTTTATATAATACATCTCTTTAAATATTATTTAAATAAATATTTTTTATCCTACAAACGAGAAATAACTTCAGTTCCTTGTACCCGAGTATTAAACAAAAATCTCATTATTATAATTAATTAATTAAAACAGATATTATTAAATTAATATTTTGATTCCATATGAACTTCTTTTTATTGAAGCGGAAGACACTGTATTTCTAAATTGTAACATTATCAATTACTATTGCGCTCAGGACTCATCAAAATAATTAGTAGAATGATAAATTATCATCCTCAGGCCATGCTGCTCATACAAGATACTTGAAAAATACTTTATTTCGTTTATTAATAATTCTTTATGCAATAAATCTTACATAATTTAAATTACTAAAAAAATTTGTTCTTTTCACGAATTTTGTTCTTGCATTTAACGCATTTAGCATAAGCCAAGTTAAATTAATTACCATTAACTCTTCTCCTATCAATTATAATAAGCGGAATGAATCAGATTTGAAATTTTGAATAGTCAAATAGTTATTGGTGGGGAAATAGGGATACCGTATTTTGCGAGCCACCCTCTATTTCGCGAGTTTTGTTATTAATGGACAGTTTTTTTTGCCGTATGTATACTTGCCGCCCATATTAATATGGGATATGGGAAAAAAAAAAGTTTTACTCTTTTTACAAATAGTTGAAATTTAAAATTGTTAGATATTTGAATATGGGATACAAGGATTTCAGATTTATATATATAATACAAAATCTCATATCCCATATTCAAATATCTAACAATTTTACTATAATTTTCTTTAAATAGAATCTATTTAAAATTTTGATTACATAGTAGTATATTTACCATAAATTTTTGATATAATATTAAATTTAGTTATCTGTAAAAAGAATAAAACTTTTTTTTTCCCATATCCTATATTAATATGGGCGGCAAGTATAGCCGTGTGTGTGACTATTTGTCACCCTTATTTATCACAGCCTTGGGCGGTTGGGACGGGTTGGGACGGTTTCCGTTATTAAAAATAGTGCGAGATTATGATACAAAACATTCCAAGTCGTTTTTATTATAAAGACCTTGACATTTTAACTATGGATAATTATAATATAATCATAAACTCACATTTACTGAATCTAATAATTTACAATCAAAAGATGCTGTTATTCAACCTGAACAGGAATATCCTCCAAATATCGTTGCGACCACTTCTGACTTTTTTATGAACGATGATAATATTTTTCCAACAGCTTAAACGAGTAATACAAATAATAATTACTCCGATCACCAACCCACTTCTAATGAAAACACCGTTTCAGCTTCAATTTCGCAATACTACACCTCGCCGCATGTTCCGCAGTATGATCACCTGCAACCTATTGAAAATACCTCCCCATTTGATTCATTATTAATAACCCTTTGCAATCTAAATCTTTAGTTTGATATTCTCGAATTTAAAATTATCATTGTGCCTACCTTTCCTATACTTATTCGAATTATTCTTCTTTGGGTACTACGATAATCAATTTACTCAATTCACTCAATTTCGACAATAAAATTATAATTGCGTAACGTATATAACTTAGGCGTGAAATCTATTTCTTAAATTCTTATCATTGCTTAACTTTATTTTTATATTTTATAAATTTTTATTTATATTTTATATAATATTTGATAGTTACTCGGCACGAAAACTGTTGTATTTGCAATAAGCAATATGATTGGTGGGATTTACTGAGCTGCGCTCAGTAAATTTCTCCATGTAAGGCACGACAGTGCCGCAGTTATGAGGTCACGTTGTGTCGAGTAACTGTTTGATCAGGCTTACGTAATAGGTATTTTTTATACAACTTAGTAACTTGTTGTACTAACATACAGTATTAGTAAATTGATGTACCGTACGTTCATCATGTCTTAAATATTATTTATTATTTATTCTACAAAATATTTCAGCCTTGCCATTCGAGTATCAAACAAAAACTTCATTGTTCTAATTAGTATTAACGGTTTAATGGAAGTTATGGTTTTTGTGGAAGATATCAAGGAATTTATTGGAACAGATATCATTAAATTAAAGTTTTTTAGAGAGCGAAAGAGAATTTATACGCATATGTACTCTATAAATTACAAGTTGAATTACTTATAATTTAATAAAAGAATTTTAAAAAAGTTCAAATCAGAACTCTATCTCAATAATTTTTGTATTTTTTTTTTTTATCTTTTTTTTTTTCATAATAATAATTTTTTGGCTTAGAGTTTATGTTTTATGGATAAGGTAATTAGTAATTACGACGAATTCTAGATTTTCCGAATTGGATTTTCATATCCAAATAAATGATTGAAAAAAATAGCCATTCGAATTTGGACAAAATTAAGCTATAGTGCCAAGTTTTCTCAATTCCAAATTCCGAATTGGGTTTCCAATTCTGATTTCACATTAAATTATCATTGTATTATTTTATACCTTTATTTTTTTCTTTTACAAAGGATTGTCTATTTGACCCCAGATTAATTTGTTTGTCAAAAACAATAATAAACATAAAATAATATTTGCTGTTAAACTATTTAATAATATTCACAAGGAACCTAAACAGATTTTTTTACACAAGAATCAATAAAAAAAAAACTTTTTTTTTTATTACCTAAGCCTAAAACGCATTAGTTTTCTCAGTGTTACCATATAAAACATATATATAAATTTTTTTTTTTTATATAGTATAAAATTTTAATAAACGCTTATTCTAAAAAAAAAAGTTTTAAATATTGATGAATGATGAAATAAGACTATATTGTCTTATTTTACCAATCATTTTCTATTAATTTTTTGTTGGCGCAAACCGGAGATATGTATGCTATACATGTATGTAAAAGGTTAAACAGCATGTACATCTTTTTCTGAAACAACAGAATTATATTATTTAAAGTAATACAGTAATTATGGATTACGGAACGATTCATTTCTCATATATTACGATTTTTTTTATAAAAAGGACCTCTGAAATTTCTCCAAAAAAAAAAAAGTTTTAATTTGTTAAAAATTTCCTCAAATTTAACCATGAATAATAATCCTTCACAAAATGATCATAATGATCACATTTTTACTGAACTCAATAATTTACAACCAACCGCAGATGTTATTCAACCGGAACAAGGATATTTTCCAAATATCGTTGCTTCCAATTCTGGCTTTCCCATGAACGATGATAATATTTGTCCGACATCTCAAACAAATAATAATTATTCTGTTCATCAACACGCATTTAATGAAAACATTACAATTTCGCGATCCTACCCTCCAATTGATTTACAACAGTCAACTGCTAATGTTATTCAACCGGATGTTGTCAATGTTGACTTTTCCCTGATGAACGATAATAGTATCTCCCCTTCGTATGCGCAGCAATATGGTCACCCGTCATCGTCGCAACCTATTGAATATACTTCCTCTACATTTAATACGATAACTATTAACCCTTCTCAACCTGAAATCTTTAGTTTTGATATTCCTGGGTTTAAAATCATCATTGTACCTACGTTCCCTCAACAAGATAATACTTATTCGAATAATTCTTCCTCGGATATTACGGATAATCAATTTACTCATTTTAGTGATTTTACCCAATTTCAACAATAAAATTCTTTACATAGTATATATATATAACTTACGCGTAAACTCTTGAAATCTTTCATTTTTTTAATTCTTATTTTTATGCTATTTACATTACATTCTATTACTCTATCTTATATAACGAAAGTTTACTTTATCGACCCTATAAAAAATCTGATCCGTGTTTTATCTTTCCATGTTTTTTCCGTGAATGTATCATTTTCATGGAATTAATAGCCTTAAATCCTGGAAATTTTCATCTCGCTAACACAGATATCCGTGAATGTATCATTTTCATGGAATTTTTACGGATGACATGGAGAAATAATGGAAATATTCGGATAAAAATTTTTTATAGGGCGAAAGCTAAAGTTGTATTTACATTATATTAATAAACATTTATTGTTTAACAATTATTACTTTTCATTAAATTTAAAGGTGACAATTAACCCATACTTTAACAATCATATTGTTGAAAAAATTCATTTTAAACAAGAAAGAAATCCATGTGTAAAAATCTGGCTGATACTTTAGCGGATTGCTATTCCCGTATTATTGATAAAGTAGAAAAGAAATAAATTTTGACAAAACACAGCCGTGTTCGATCACGTGATTTCATATTAGCCATGTGACAAATAAAAAGCGTTACACACAAACTGAAAATTGAAATGGTTTGTATAATGCGCCATACTGTTCGAAAATCCCGGGTGGCCACCCTGGATGCATCCAGGATTTACCCTGGATCATCAAACGCCGTACTGTTCAATCCAGGATGACCCTGGATGCATCTAGGGTGATCACCCGGGATTATTGAACATTTACCCTGGATGCAAACATTACTCTGGATGATCATTGAATTTCTACACCAGATGTTACATATTAAGTAGATCGATTTATCATTGGTTAATCCGGTAATTATTCATAGTTATTTTTATTTATCAGAGGAAGACGTTTTAGTACAATTTTTTGTAGTTGTCATCTCCCGTATCACGTGATATATAAATCACGTGATTAAATGTAAATTTTTGCGTAATAAAATTTAACCTTTATTTTACAAAAAAAAATATTACTTGATTAATACATTAAACTATGAAGTTACATTATACTTACATTTTTAAAAATTATTTATTAGATGATTTTATGGTTTATTGATACAAATTCATATCCAAAATCAATATTTACAATTATTAATTTTTATTTTAGCAAAATTACATTATTTAATTCGGCTAAAATTATAAAATAATACCACGTTGGTATAAAGAGGAATTACAAGTAATCATTATATCACATAATGAATTTTGTTATTTTGAATATCCACATTTACTTCCTAACACGATTTTTACAATCAAACGCTATTGCTATTCAAATTGATAATTCAAAATAGGAATTATTGAAGTATTTAAATTCGGTAAACTTCTTGACTTAGAAGAAATAATAATGGGTGAAGAAACTTATGATGAAGTTCTTTAAATTTCAATCAATTTAGCGAAGGGTCACAGATAATTATTCGTAATAGTATTGCAAAAATTCAAAATTGAGTCATAATAGTTAACATATTATTAAGGAAAGAGAATCAACATATTAAATGAAAAATAGTGAAATTTATTATTTTTTAATATATTACTATAATACGAATTATATCTACCAATTTTTTTATTTAAGATTGTAAATAATAAAATAAATATACTATCTTCATAATGAATTTTAACATAAAGCCATAATGCATTACAACAGAAGGTTCACTCCTTACAAAAATAAAGAAATGTTAGTATGTTCCTACAAAGTAAATTTCAAAAAAAACTCACTCTATACACTTACCTGTATTCTAAAGACTCAAGGAAGACGAAACTTACAAGAAAATAAAAAAAGAAACGTTAGTACGTTTCTTCAAAGTAAATTTCAGAACCCACCTACACACTTATCTATATTCTAAAGACTCCAGGAAGATGAAACTACAAAAAAATAAAAAAAAGAAATGTTAGTACGTTTCTTTAAAGTGAATTTTCAAAGAACCCACACCACATGCTTACCTGTATTCTAAATACTCCGGGAAGACGAAACCTATAAGAAAAAATAAAAAAAAAGAAACATTAATATGTTTCTTAAAAGTAAATTTCAAAAGAACCATCCTCGCGCACTTACCTGTATTCTAAAGACTTCAGGAAGACGAAACCTACAAGAAAAATAAAAAAGAGAAACGCTAGTACGTTTCTTCAAAGTGAATTTCAAAAGAACTCACCCACACATTTACCTGTATTCTAAATACTCTAGGAAGACAAAACCTACAAGAAAAAATAAAAAAAAAGAAACGTAAGTACGTTTCTTCAAAGTAAATTTCAAAAGACCACCATCATACACTTACAAGAAAAAATAAAAAAGTAACGTTTCTTAAAGAAAACATGTAAACCTCTCTTTTACCTCAATTCTAAAGTCCAGTTCATAATATTCATCTGGCGCCCTTTGAAAAAAACCACAAAAAAAAATTGTTTTTCCTTTAATTGATCTTTCTAAAAAAATAAATTAGCTTTGATTTAAAGAAAAAAATTTAGATCTGATAAATCCGATCAGATCTTGATCTCCTGTGATAATGCAATTTGCTGTAATACAAGAAAGAAGATAACCTGAAGAAAAGTTCGCTACTGCCAAAAAGGTTTGAAGTTGACTTTAAAACTTTTCTATTAAAATATTTTTAATGCTACTTTTATTTTTTCATAGAACCCAGTAAGTTTCGAATCAGTCATACAAAATATTAAAGTTAATTTCATTTAACTTTTTCATTGATGTGAGTAAATATGATATCGGAAGTAGAAACTGTATATATTGAAAATTAAAAAAACTAATGTTTTTCTATTAGATATTAAATAAACAACATTATAAAATAAGTGTACAAAAAGAGCAATAGAAATGTATATATACTGCAAATTACCTGCAAATTACGTTGTTTTGTGTTGCCTTTGTAGAACAACGTGATTTTACGTCTTATTAAATTTGAACTCCTCATTTTTCTCGTGTTTATTTAACATAATATACCAAAGAAAATACCACATTATTAAATTGTACTTTTCAAATTTCTTTGTTTTTTTATCTTTATTTAATGAACGCTGACTAACGTTCATTATATTTTGTAGATCCAGGACGCTTCCAGACTCATTTTAAAGGTAAAACCTTATTAGTAATTATTGCAGAACATCACAATTGTTTAAAAAAATAAAATATTCAACTTTTTATTTTATATATAGATAAACCTAAGAAATTACTATATTATAAAATGTCACAAAATACACCGAATGATTTGCAAGAACTTCAAGAACAAGCTATGAGATGTGTGAATGATGCCACATTTACATTAAATAACTTGAGAGGTGACTAATATTTATTTTACTGATTAATTTATTAAAAAATATTTATTATTTTAATATTATTATAGGTGACCGCCATAGACTTGCTTACTATGTTGAGAGAATTGAACGACTGAAATGAATTTTTTTACAAATAGAAAGTATTTTGACTCATGAATATGTTGAAAATTTAATTAATTCTCTTCTTTTGGGAATTTCTATTTCCACTTTAAATAGACATAGAAAAGAATTAAATATTTCTGATGAAATCAATAAATATTTAACAATATTTGACGATGAACTTGATATAATAATGAAAGTGATTAAACATGAATAGCCATACGCTGGAGAATTAATTATTTCTGGATTATTAATTTCTTTAGGTTATAAAATTCAAAGGCAACGTATTAGAGAAAGTATTCATAGAGTTGATCCAATTGGACCAGCGGTAAGATGGTCTAATTTTGTAATAAGACAACCTTATACAGTAGCAAGACTAAATTCATTATGGTACAATGATGAAACACATAGTCTAATCAGATGGAAGTTCGTTATTCATACTTTTATTGATGGATATAGCAGAGTGGTAACGGGTATTAAATGTAATACAAATAATAGAGCTGTATCTGTATTAAGATTATTTAACGAAGCAATAACTGAATGGGAAATTCCACATAGATGCAGAGGAGACCATGGTGGAGAAAATGTGCAAGTTGCTGAATGGATGATTAATTACAGAGGACTGAATAGAGGTAGTTACATTTTTGGAAAATCTATTCACAATCAAAGAATTGAAAGGCTGTGGAGAGATGTTTATCGTTTAATACTTTGAATTTATTATGATATCTTTAATCTTCTTGAAAGAGAATATGGTTTAGACCCTAATAATGATATTCATTTATGGTGTTTACATTATGTTTATGAACCTATTATCAATAGAGCTCTTATGATATTTAAAAATCAATGGAATGAACATCCTAGTATTTCAACTGAACATAATCAATCACCAGGAATGATTCTATATGGTGTTACTGAAGAAATTCCATTAGCATCTAATGAAATTACAATTAATGAAAATGAATTTGGAATTGATTGGAGCGGGCCTGTTTCTAATCATAATGATAATGAAAATTATGAATTTTCTAATATACCCTGCCCTCTAAATAATGAGCAGTATAGTAAATTACAAAATATAGTTTTGCCATTAGAACGAAGTGATAATTATGGAATTGAAATTTATTTATATGCTTTATCAGTAGTTCAATTTTTGCTTTCTGAAAATAATTAATATTTTTAAATTGACAATCATATTAGATTAATATAAATTGATTTTAAATTTAATATTTTTCAGATTTTATTTTTAGTTTAATAATTAATTTTAAATAAATATTGCATATAATAAAGTAATATACTGTAAATCTGTATGTCACAAAGATTTTTTTATATCTTTTTTGATATTTTATTATTAAAATTGCAAATGACATTAGGTATAAGATTTCTTTATTTTTTATTACTATAAACTAAAGCATAAAAATATAAAATATAATTTTATTAATAAAAAGTTTAAATCAAAATTTATTAATAGAAAGATATGGAAATTTTTTTAATTTTATTTTTAAAAAGTTGTAA
Organism: Oehlia diaphana; assembly: GCA_003833135.1. Lineage (NCBI taxonomy): Eukaryota > Fungi > Glomeromycota > Glomeromycetes > Glomerales > Glomeraceae > Oehlia > Oehlia diaphana. The sequence goes on along the minus strand of QZLH01000896.1, from coordinate 3,193 downwards.
AAAATATAATATATAAAATTTCTTTAATTTTTATAAATATATTGATTTATACATAAATGAAAATTTTAAAAATTTTAATAGATATATTGAATGTTGAATGAATTTCTACAAATAATTTAAAATTTATAATATAAAAAACTTTTTTTTTTGTGATAATAAGACAATTCAAAATAATTTGTACATATATTATTTATAAAATTGTAAAATTTAAATAAATATATATGACGTTAAATGAATTTCTACAAATAAAAAAAAAATTCTTAATACAAAAAAACATATATTTTTATATTAATTTGTATTTATATACCTTGCAAAAAAAATTGTATTTATATTATTTATAAAATTTTAAAAATTTTAATAGATATATAGAATGTTGAATGAATTTCTACAAATAAATTCTTAATGCAAAAAACATATATTTTTTGTGATAATAAGACAAATTCAAAATTTATTTCTTTATGAATATATTAAATTATATAAAAATTTTAATAAATATATACTAGAATATTGAATGAATTTTTACAAATAAATTAAAATTTTTAATAAAAAAACATATATTTTTTGTAATAATAAAACAACTTAAAATTATTTTTTTATAAATATATTAAATTATATATTAATTTGTGCTTATATTATTTATAAAATTTTAAAATTTTAATAAATATATAGGATGTTGAATGAATTTCTACAAATAAATTAAAATTCTTAATGAAAAAATATATATTTTTTGTAATAATAAAATTTATTTCATTATAAATATATTAAATTATATATTAATTTGTATTTATATTATTTATAAAATTTTAAAAATTTTAATAAATATATAGGTTGTTAAATGAATTTCTACAAATAAATTTTTAATGCAAAAAACATATATTTTTTGTGATAATAAGACAATTCAAAATTTATTTCTTTATAAATATATTAAATTATATAAAAATTTTAATAAATATATACTAGGATATTGAATGAATTTTTACAAATAAATTAAAATTTTTAATAAAAAAACATATATTTTTTGTAATAATAAGACAACTTAAAATTATTTCTTTATAAATATATTAAATTATATGTTAATTTGTGCTTATATTATTTATAAAATTTTAAAATTTTAATAAATATATAGGATGTTGAATGAATTTCTACAAATAAATTAAAATTCTTAATGAAAAAATATATTTTTTTTGTAATAATAAAATTTATTTCATTATAAATATATTAAATTATATATTAATTTGTATTTATATTATTTATAAAATTTTAAAAATTTTAATAAATATATAGGATGTTAAATGAATTTTTACAAATAAACACTGGTCAAAATTGATGCTATCGGGTACATATCAGGTACCTATATATCAGTGACTAATCAGATACATATCGGACATTTATTACATATCGGGTACCCGATATG
>QZLH01000895.1:42669-53058 GCA_003833135.1 Oehlia diaphana | reverse complement strand
AATTTATCCTTTTTTGGAAGTAGCGTCCAGAATTTGTCCAGAATTTTTTCATGTCCAGAATTTGTCCAGTTCAAATTTTCTAAATTTTTACTACTGTATGTCCAGAATTTGTCCAGGGTTTATCTGTCCAGAATTTGTCCAAAATTTTATACTGAACAAATTCTGGATATGTCAAAATTTTAAGTATCAAACCTGTATCAAAAAAATAGACATTTTCTGGACATTTATTTTTTATAGGGTAATCTTTCTGTTATCTAAAATAATAGTTGATACTCTTTTGCATTTTTCGCATTGTGATTGATTTGCAATCTCAAAAATAATATTTGTTGGCAAACAATATCTATATTTATTCTATACGTCAGGAAAATATTAGACAACTTGAACAATTTAAAGTTTCTTCCATAATAAAGACCACCAAAAAGAAAAAATTTGAATCTGAATCATATACATTACAGTATTTTTCACTTTAATCATGTTTTGTATCACTCAAATTCAGACTAAAATAAATACTAGAAGATATTTGTTTAAATATCAAGCAATTTCTACAGCATTCTTGAATATTTTATGGCATTTTTGTTCTACTTATTTCATTCTCATCACATTTCAAGTCCGTGAATAAATATACGTCCAAGTATATATTATTATCAGTTATATTAAATAGATAACACGATAAACATTTTTTGCAATATTTTTGAGAATAATAAGTCAATGTTTTTGTGTATTCTCCACAATGAATACAATTAGTATCATTCTTTTTAAAAGAAACAAAATAAATTGGTACAGGACTAGATTTCAATTTTGGTGTTGGGTTTACACTTACAAAGTTCCATTCTATTATGTTACAGTATAAGCAAGTATAAGAAAATCCAACATACTGTTTTTAACGTTGATCTGGGTAATAAATTCTAGATAATTAAAAATTTGTAATGAACATCGATATCAGTCACCACCATATCAAGACTTAAAGTAACAACAGTAACAACGATATTATCCTTCAAATAAACCAAATTCTGCGATTTACATTATATTTACATTACGCCAAATTTTTTAATTTTCATAATTTCATGAAATTGACATACCGTTGTTTATTTATTACGGTTTACATATTCTGTATTACTACCCGTTCAAAAAATTGTTTCATTCGATAAAATGTAATAAGAAAAATATTATATTCTTTATTATATCTTTGATATATCATACAGTTAACAATTCAAGAAATTTTTTTCTGGATTAATCTCAACATACTCTTTTTTTTTCATTATACTCTACTAGTATTCCACTTTCGTTTAACAGTATTTTTCAAAAATTCCGAATTTCCTTATGAGAAAAACCAAAATAAGGGTACAAGGTTAAGTGACACAAAATCAAAATCGCAAGGCGTTAAATATCGAGCGTTGACAATTTTGAAAGACAGTTCACTGAAAAAGAACGATTCTTGATGGAGTAACTAGAATAATTTATTTCACTAACTTCTCATTATGAATTTTTTTTAACAGTTTATGATTATGCCACAATTTCTTAAAAGCAAATCCTAGAACATAGTAAAAGAAAATGAGATTTAAATTTTTTGTATTAATGCTCCGATTTATTAACAAATTTTGTAATCTGTCATATCTTGTTTAATATTTTTTATATTTTTCAGTCAATAAATGATAACCATAATTATTTATTTGCCAATATCTGAAGACTATAGTTATTTTTCTGATTCATCATTTATTTTTATAAACGCAGTAATTATAATTTGATGGAATCAAGCCAAAAAATGTTCAAATATTCTAATATAAAATTCTCTAAATTTCATGCTCTTCAATTTTAAATATTTGAATAATACTTTATATTGAAAATTAGAATTTCATATAACTCATCTTTCAAAAATTTTTCATAGGTAAACCTTAAAGAATTTCTTTAAATCAAAGACTCAAATTCAATTAAATGTCGAGCCATAAGATCTTTTTTTCAAAAAAATTGAAACTGGCAACAAAATTCTTAGTGCTGAAATTAAAATTTATATAACACAGAGCAAGTTAATATAAGGAATTATAATATAGTTCATAATATTTTAATTTTATAAAGTTATATTTTATTCAAGCTTAAATATTCAAGATTACAAAAGTTGCTGAAAATAACTGAAACCTATGATGTACAGTCACCTCGGAAAGTATTGCACGATTTGAAAATAAAGACAAAAATAAAAATATTCGTATTTTCCACCAGTATATGTATTAATAAAAAATTTATATCTAGTTTGCTTCCCATACTGCATCAAATTTTCACAATTCCAAGGTGGCATCCTTTTCAAAAACAGAACTATTTAAATTTTTATTTTTCCTTCAGTACAGATTTAAGTTCGCCTACAGCTCTTGGGAGGGGGTCACGCTTCTGGGCAATATATTGGATCATTTCCAATGGTTCTTTACTTGGTTTAAACTAAATAAATTTGTTGGTAAATCAGTAGTTGCAATTTTATCTAATTTTAGCTGATTTTTGGCTTAATATGAAGGTTATAATTATTTTGCCACTTGTAATTATCTTGACACCCAGTGATCCAAATTTGATGATCAAAGGCTCATTGGATTCATCTCGTCAAGAAGAGTTGAATGATGCTTGGCACATGACTCTAGAATCAATATATATTAATGTGTGCATTAAAACATATTTTGGACGTTTTGAATATTAACCCATGATATACTGATGTTATACACATGATCCGGCTATCATTTGACGCCTTTTGATGAGACAAATCCAACGAGCCTTTGATCATCAAAATCGGACCATTGAATAGCGAGATATTCCTGATTTTGTGAAATCCATAATTCTGAAAAATTTTTCAAGTAAAGAATGTTTTAAGGTATATCTCACCATTTATTGATCCTAAAGATATGACACAACTAACATATGACTCGTCTTGATGTGATAAATCCAATGAGCCTTTATTTATCAAATTCGGATCACTGGATGCTAGGATAATCATAGTGGCCGAATAATTATGACCTCCATCTGTAAGTGATCGTGCAATACTTTCCGAGGCGACTGTACAATGATAATCTTACATAATATATTTAGAAGACCTAGACGCCATAGAACTATTTAATACTTCAGACAATAACAAGTTTTATTGTAAGAAGTTACTCCAAAAACTTGCTTCAAAACTCACACAATCTTGTGTGGCGCAGCAACAGGAACACGAAATTGTCAATTTATGAGGTAAAGGTGGTCAAGACTTTGGATGTGGGTGATAGGAGATGATCGTCCGAAAGGACGATATTGCCGGTTACATTTGGCAAAAACATTTAACTCGAGCTTATGTATTTAATGTAACTTTGAAAATAAAATTTTAACTCAAGCAATTTAAATTGTTTAGTCGAACTTTATAAATAATTTCCATCTTGTTACTACATATTTTAATTTTTTAAATAATATCTCCGAATAACGTATTATTTAAGGAAGTGTGTGATTAGTAATACAACACGATAGAAAATATATTAATAATTCGTTCAGACCGCAATATTAGTAGCTCCTATTTTCTTTTTGAATTTAGATTCGTTAACAGTAAAGTGAGCAAAATCGATAGCATGAATAAGATTAAAAAAAAAGAAACAGTATGTAAATACAATACTCGTATTACATTAAAGTTATTAAATTAACATAAATTTGTTGTTAAACGATGTCACAATTGTTCTATTACAGCTGGTTTTGAAAATTGGCTAATAAATTTTGTAGTGAACAAGGCTGTAATGGCTTTGCAACTTTTTTCCTGTTTCCAACGATCAAGAATAGAATAACCTTCGATACTTTTATACGAATTATTTAAATTGTCGCAATTATTGCACAGAAGACTATTAAGGCTGTACGGAATTTGAACATATTTCGACATTAATTTATATTTGATACGCCGCATTAGTCTAATGACTAAACGATAGCAAAGATATTGAACGGGCTATATCGGTCAAAGACCGATATAGTTACTTCCATTAAATATGGTGGTCATCACATTATGTACTGATTCTAATAACGGATAATCAAATAATATTCAAGAAATTTTCTATATAAACGTGAAATTTTCACTTGACCTCTTTTAAAAAAATCCTGATATATTTTTTTACTTCAAATTCATGTGTACAATTTTTCGTCTCAGTGTTACACTAATCGTACTCATAATTTTCTCTAAGTTATTATTACCATGCTCTGCTCAACCACAACAAGGTCCTATACCTGTTCCTCCTAGTTCTTTAGGAACTTATACTGATAGAACAATTTTATTCGCTACTGGCGATGTAAAGGCACCGGGGCTTTCGAAGAGATCCTTCAATGCTAATTTTGCTAGTCAGCTTAAAATTACGCTTCACTTCCTTAATACAAATGGAGAATTTAAACATATTGATATTTCATGTAATTACGATGAATTGCCTGATATACGTCCATTAAATCCAAATTATTTACTATTATTAACAAGAGATATTTCTACTTCTCGTAACTTAACTGTAAAGATAATGGATTGGACAAATAAGATATTAAGTAATGTGAGTACAAATGCACAAATTCAAGCTATTGGTACAAGTATGAATGATACAAGGTTTTTTGTAGCTGGAATAAATGCCACACAACTTTTATGCATCGAATACGCTATCAATGATAATGAGCAAATAATCGATGGAAGAATAAATAAAATTATACAATCAGTCAAATCATCTCACTAGATTATAAATCATGGGAATTATATTTAAGGAAACATTAGATGCGGATTATTATAATTATCGGCTTTTAATTATTTCACCTGAAACCGAAAATCCAACACCCATAATATTAAATAAAGATAGAATTTCTAGTATTTTATTACAAATTGCTTGTGCTGCTAATAAAATTTTCAATATTATTGCTTATTTACAAGTTATAATGATTTATTATTGGTTAATATACACAATAATTCAACAAATCAAACCAATTAATTTCAGTTCATTTGTTTTGATTCCGCTAAAGTTTATACCATGCCGAATATTGGTTTTTTAGTAGAAGTTAAAACACGTGCATACATCAAATATATTGTATTGAATATTGAAATTGTTTATGGGGATCCAAACAATAATGCTTTTGGAGAATCGGTAGTACGATATCGATATTGATCCTTTTATGCTTCCGAACAATACAATTGTTCGTATATTAAAAAAAGATAATGAGTATAATTTTTGTCTAAAGGATCGTCCATACCTATGAAAATCAAGAAAGTAAGTTATTCACCTGTAATGCACTTTCGCATTGGACCAAATTCTGAGCAAAGCCTATAACTACTTTGATGTAGCTTTCCTTCTGTGATGCAAATAAATTCCTCAAGGGTCAGCCTTGATTGCATAATCGATTTTACTAATACTTCCTTTGCCAACAACTTCAGCCAGGTAGACTCTTTATTTGTTATTCTCTTGACGATATGAAGCAAAGCATGGGTCGAAATATATTTACAGCGCATGGCTTTGTTGCTATTGGCAAGTCCCCATATTTCCCAAACTGTGTTTTATTTTCCTTACACATTGTTGCAACTCCTCACCATTATCTTATGAATGGATAGGTTTATTAGAGCGCGGAATGGAAAAGGTTAGCTTAGTATCAAAATAACTGCACGAAATTGATAAATTTTGCTTATACCATTACTGTCAATGCAATTTTTCGCTAGTATTCACTCAAGCTCTTGTACGAGGAGAAATACGCATTCCAAAAACCTCCATCAGGTATTCTACGACTAAGAAATCCCTCCTTACCCGTCTTGAGAAAGTCACAGCCATTTACCTCCTGCGTTTCTAAAATTTTGAGAACTCTACTCACTAAGTTTCAAGTTCTGTCTTTACAAGATAAGTTTAGCTTTTTTTTTATTTTTTTATTTCTTCCGCTAGCGTGACTGATTAATTTTCAGTTGCTAGTTTCAGCAGATATAGTTCAAAATTAGATTACAAAATTTTTCTGTCATGGGATAATATAGGTTTTTATGACATGTCGGGTGATTTGCACCATTGCGTAATTACACGTGACATTTATAATTTTCTATTACTTATTTTCATGATCCCAAAATTTTAGATCCATAATCACTTATATCCACACCGACAATATTGAGTCACTATTTTCTAAAGCTATAGCCATCCATCTATTTAACACCTATTCACTATACTTTAATATATTTTCTTCTGACCTTAGTCTTCGTCATTAATATATATGTTATGATTTGCTTCCCAACTTTTAAATTGTTCGCATCTTTTATTCCAAATAGCTTTTTTTGCTATTAAAATCAAATCTAATGTAAACTCCTTAATAATGTTCTCCACACTAAATTTTTTCATTAACTATCTCTTTAACAATTCATGTCATCTTCTAGTGTTAAAGATTCTTAGTTTATTATAACGTTCTCAATCTCAGGTTTCCAACTGTATATTTTCACTACTTTTGCTATACTTTCAAATATTTGTTAAAAGTTTCCTGAATCACTTGATTAATTGAAACCTCATTTTTTGAATATTCCCATATATTTTCGTGATCCCTGAAACATCTGACACATACCTTATTTTCATAAATATCCGATTATCTTTTATGTGATTGATCTATTGTTGGTAATAATTTTAAAAAGTTTTTAATTTATATAGTTTTGTATGCTGTTAATCTGTTATCTGTTCAAATATAATCAACTTTCAAAAATTCGTGTAAGATTATTTCAAACTTTGATTTCCAATCAACGTTAACATGATGTAAATTCATTTTATGTTCGTCTAAGAATCCAAATATCAGCTTTGTATTTTGCCTAATTCAACTTCTTAATTGCATCTCTAGCATTTTCTCTGATTATTTTTTGATTTTTTCATTTCCAGAACAAGCTATATTCTCATACTGTGTTTTCAACCATTATAATATAACTTGAAGTCTTGCTCATTCTTCTTAATTCTGTAATTTTATTACTCCTGACTGCTCTGTGCGATTGTACTTTTTCTATTTTAACTGTTATATTACTTGATTTAATGAACTGTCAAATCCACTTCCATATTTGAATATTATTCATGTTCCAGATTCTTCTTGTATTCCATTTTACTTGGTTATTGTTAGTTATGTTGTAAACGGCCCTATTCCCCATTTTATTAATTTGTCTTCTAATTGATTGCTTTTGTCCGCCTTGTCGGCATTAAGGCCAGTGTCTTGTATTATTCTTCCATCGATATTATTAAAATTTCGTTATTTATACAGTATAATAAAGGGTGGGGTAACACAGTTTGTGAATCTTCACTCAAAATACAACATTCAAGAATAAAATGGATAAATACTTTATTAAACAAAATATATAATTATTACAAATATTATTAAATCCTATCATAATATTGTTCCAGAATATTTAAAATATATCATAAGTATTACCAGATTTAATATAAAGTTAATAATAATGTGAAAATTCTTCCTCCAGTTTTTCTTCTTCATACCGTTTATTGTGAAATTTAATAATACCTAGATTTTCATATTTTTCAATTATCTCCAAGTATTCTTTATCTATTGTAGAATTATCAAGAAATACTAAATTAAGTAATTTTTTAGGTGTTCTATATTTCCAACTTATAAAAAATGATTCCCAATCTCCTGGAGAAGCACAAATATTTGATCTAATGTACATTTTTAATTCGTAAAAATTATTTGGTGAATAATTTACAATAGTATCTAATACTTCCTTTTCATTAAGATCATGTCCACACCAAATTATGATGCTTTCTAAGTATGGACAACAATTAAATATAACTCTTAATATAGCCGTTTCTTTATCAAGTTTTATAAGGAAACTTTTGATATTTGGACAATGATTAGCAATAGATAAATTTAAAGATGCATTCATTTCACCCACATAAAATTTTTTAAGGTTACTTCCATTATTTCTTAAAAAATTCACTATATACTCAGTCTTTGGACGTTTATAAGGAATTTTTAAAATTTCTAACTTGGAAAAATTAACATTTTCTAACTTTTCAAATTCTTCAAAATATATTCCATATTGAAATGAAAATATTAATTCTTGTAAATTTGTGAATGAACTGACAAATGTAAATGGTAAATTCTCATCATCACCATAAAGTTGTAATTTTGTTATTGTGTGAGAATGCTCTATTATAGTAGGTATAATACATACCCAATTACATCCATCATAAGCTGATAAAGTTATATTTTTTAAATTATTTTGTGAAGAAATTAATTCTTTCAATTCATTTGAAACATCAACCCCAGCAAATGATATAGAAATTGATTGCAAATTATGACATATTTGAGATAATTGATAAAAAAAACTTGAAGGAAGATTTGAACTACAACATAATTCTATAAGATTTTTTGCCCAATTAACATGGGGAAAACTAGAAATATCAATATTACTATTATGTAAATAACTCATATAGTTACAAGTAAATTTTTTCAAAGAAGAAATTTGACTTATAATCATCTTACAAACTTCATTTGCAACTAAACTATTTCTAAAATCTGATGGCTTAATGGATTCCTTAATTCTAAGGACATTATCAACCATAATATTGATCTCATTAATTGAAAGGACTTTACAAAATTCTACATAATTAAATAAAGTTGGTTTTAGGTTAGACGCAGAAATGTAAAACTTATTTTTAATTAAAAGTTCTTTTGATTCACTGGGAAGGCAAGCAATTAATGTATCAAGAATTGATGATGCCGCCGATACTGGACGTCGTTGATAGGAGCTTTTAAAATCCCAAACATTACTCCACAAAATTCTAACAGCTATTTTACACCAAAGACGATTAACTAACAAACATGAATACAAAGTGGGTTCGTCTTTTTCTAAATATTCAAGAATTTCACTTAAACATTCATTTGGAATTTGAAAAGCCATTTTTTTTAAAAAAGCTCAAGAAAATTAATTTAAAAAAAAAAAGAAAATTAAAGTTCAAGAGAATTTAAAAATGAAAAAAAAATTAATTGTTTATTGTCTTATTGTGTAATAAATACGGAGTTTTTCTCGGATGTTTACGTTGTATTAATTTTATTCGTGTAACAAAAAGGTTAGTTTGTACGATCATCGTATCCCACTTTTGGTTATTCATACTCCTTCAGTTTCAAAAATTTCAAGTTATGGAAAATTGCGTGTTTCATATTATTCCCAGAAATTGAAATCGGGAAATTGGTGTTCAGGAGACTGGAGTTTCAGGAAATGATACAGTTCGTGAAATGGGCATTTCAGAAAATTGACTTCAGAAGAAGGTATATTCGGTATATTCAATTCAGGAAATCTCACATCCGTCTCCAGAATACTCGGTATTATGATAAGCCTAATATTGTGCAACACATGTGAGTGATCATTATTCCATTATATCCGGTATCCCATAGGATCATAATGCCGATCTTTTTGCTCATATCTGGCATGTTACGTCATTTATTGCCGATATTATTTTATTTATTAAGTGCGATACAAATTATTATGATTTACATTAGCAATACAATTTTTCAAGACAAATGAAAATGAATAGAACAATTATTGAAATTATTAGAATTGAAATAATCCTTGTAAATTCTCCAAATTCATTTTAACATTGACGTTATTATCAGATATTTCAATATTTGTAATATTTTCTTGATAATCCACATTTGTAGAGTCATGAAGTGGTTCCAATTGTTCGCTATTTAAATTTTACCCTAAAAAAAAAATTGTAGCAAATAAAGATACTAAAATAAAAGAAAAGTTTCCAGTATTCATACTTTTTAATAAATTATTTGTGCTACTAAATCCATAGCTTTCTTCATTGCCTTGAAAATTAGGTTCTTGTTGATTATTAAAGCTTGAATTGCTAAAATCATGAGAATTATTTTCAAGCTTTTCATTATTATCTAAGAAATGTATAAAAAGAATTTGTAAATTTACATTTAAAATTAAAATTTATATTAATTTCATACTTGTTTCTGATTCATTATTTTTGAGAGTTAAAGCTTGACTTAACCCATTAAGGCATAAATCTTGCATTTTAGATTTGGATCGTTCATAACTTTTTAATCCATTTAAAGAATGATGTCATGATACTGACATCACTTCTATATCTGAAAATCCAAGATCTTTTAACAATTCAACCAGTGTTTTTCGTACACTATGATTTGTAATTTTGCGCCCTATTACATCTATACCACATTCTTTTGCAAGTTCATGTAAAAAATTTCGCATTCTCTTTTCACCAATATTGCTTGTCTTGTACCATCTATTAAAATATATAAAATATAAAATCATAAAATTGTTAATTTATATAATAAATATATTATAACAATATTAATTATTAATATTTACCATTTTCATCTGTATATTCTTGTAAATAAAAGTGAGGACTTGCATTTACTGGGCGATTTGCAAAATATTTTCATAAACAG
>QZLH01000895.1:1270-17586 GCA_003833135.1 Oehlia diaphana | reverse complement strand
TTTTTATTTTTATTTATTTTATTTTTTATCTTTTATTTTTTATTTTTTCATTCTATTTATTTTTTATTTTTATTATTATTATTTTTTTTTTTTTTTTTTTTTTTTTTTTTTTATTTTTTTTTTTTTTTTTTTTTTATTTTTTTTTTTTTTAAAAAAAAAAAAAACTATAAAGAAACTAATTTTAGTTTAGTTAAACTTTTTTTTTTCACACCAAATTTATAAATCATGAACCAATTATATCGGGGGTGATTTTGTGGTTGTAATACAGCACATCATACATACACATGGAGGATGATCATTGGAATAAAAAATTTTTTCAAAACTTTTAATGCACACTTAATTACTCTTTTTAAATATAAAATTAAGGTTTATCTGATTATAAATCGTACGTAATGTATATTCTAATATATCTAATTATCTAATTTTAAATTAAAAAAAAAAAAAATTAAATTAACAACGTGTTTTAATTTTGTACACATATTTTTAAAATAATAAAATTTATATGTATATATATGTATATATATGTATATATATGTTAATATATATACATATATAGATATATAAATTATATTATTATATTTTTTTTTTTATTTATTTTTTATTTTTATTTTATTTTAACATGGGTGATTTAAACTTTTTCAGGGATTTACGCCTTGTTTATATTATGTCAGAAAAATTTTTGATACCCATGATACCCAATAATATTTATTTATTTTTGTTTTACCATAATTTACCGTTATTATCCGTTATTAACTATCCCGTTTAACTAATTTAAACCTTAATTTTAAATTTTTTTTTTTTTTTTTTTATTTCTTCATTATAAAAAAAAAAAATATATAAATATCATAAAACATCATACTACAAGAATTTTTGGCACTGTAATAAAAAAAAAAAAAGTCGATTGATAACGAGCATATCAGATCAAAAAATAATAAACATAATTCAACTGTTTTAATAATTTTTAATTCTTCAAAAGAAATCATAACTTTATAATAATTCAGTAAGGTTTAAAAAATCACAACAAACATTAAGAACAAACATTAATAGCAAAGATTAACAACCAAACGTCAATATGGGAATTCTCATAGTATTTTCAAAGTTGAAAAAGATCGTACAAACCCTAAAGTTTCCCAGTACAAAATATTCGACGATATTAGATTATACAAGTCACTCCCTCGTCACGAATTTATGGAATTGTGATTTTATGTCACCTGTCGAAAATACATTAACTAAAGGAGCACAAGTATTGGACGTTGGGTGAGTATATTTATTTTTCATATATAAAGTATATATACATTCATACATGATCGCCATATTAATAATTGCTTTATTTATAAATTTTTTTTTTTTTCAAGAACTGGAGAGGGGGCGTGGGTGATTAGTTGCGCAGAGCGCTTCCCTATGTCAACTTTTATTGGGGTGGATGCTTCTTTATCTTTCCCCTTAGTGCCGAAAGTAAAATTTATGAATGCACATTTCCTCAAAACTGATATCCTGGAAGGGCTGGCGTTAGAGGATAACACATTTGATTTCGTTCACCTCCGCTGCATTACCCTCATCTTTACAGATGAGGAGTGGAGCAATAAAGTTATTAAAGAACTTATTAGAGTGTGTAAACCAGGGGGGTGGATAGAAATCGTAGAGTTAGACTGCCAGTATATTAACCAGGGACCAGTGCACCTGAACCTGTGCAACCAATGTAAGTACATTTTCCATTCGTTGGTTTTCAATTTGTTAATTACATTAACTCCCTCATTCTAATTATAACTGTTTAATTTAAATAGCCAAAAAGTTCTTCCTCGAAAATAATGTACATAGCATTGCCGGTGAAGATATTGCATTTTATTTGAAACAAACCGGTGCAGTTTGTGAAATTAATGAAGAATTAAGAGTAGTACCATTTCATGGTAGTAAGTTAGGCAAGTCATTTGCAGATCATCAGATCAAGTTCATGCAGGCCTACAAAGACATTTTGCCCGGTATTTTGGGTATGGATGAAAAACAATGGGAAGATACACTAAAAACAATTAGAAAGGAACTTTCTGCACATAAAACAGAAAGTATAATGCGGAGGATTTATTGTAAAGTAAATCCTAAAACATCAGTAATCTAATTTACTGTTAATAATATATCATATATATATATATATATATATAAAATAGTTGTTTATATATGTTTATTTTTTTTATTCTGTGTGTTATTAGTTGACTAATTTAATAGTTAACTTTTTTACTTATTGTAAAAAAGAACTTTCCTACGCCCAAAAAAAGGTAAATATTATGTATTCAATAATTCTATTGAAAAAAATACGCTTTAAAAAAAAAAAATAATAATAATAATATTTTAAGTAAATATAATTTATATTAATTTTAAAACTTATTTTTTCTATTAAGAAAAAAATATACCTAAAGAAAAAAAAAAAAATTTTTTTTAATTATAATTTATTCTATTATGTCTATGATTTATTTTTTTTTTAAAAAAAAAATAATAATAATTAAGCAAATAAAGTATATTTCAATATGACTATTTAATTATTCGTTTTTTTAATGGAAGAATATGAAAAAAAAAAAAAATATACAAAATTTTTTTATTATAATTTGTTTGAGCTTTCAAAAAATTCAATTATTTGTTCTAAATGAGAAAAAAAAATTCGCATAAAAAAAAAATTTTTAAATATAATGTATATAATGTATTAAAAATAATTATTTATTTATTCAAAATTTTTTTTATTATGATATATATATATATATATATATAAAAGAAATTTTTTTTTTGTCTACTCCCTAAAAATCATATATTTAATAATTCAATTATTTATTTGAACGTATTCCATGAAAATATTCTTAAAAAAAATTAAAATAAAATGTGTTCAATAACTCAATTAAATGTTTCTAATTACTATCATGAAAAATATGTGCTTCAAAATTCTAAACGAGAAAAAAAAATGCGCAATAAAAAAATTTTTTTAAGTAAATATAATGTATTTAAAATATACTAAAAATAATTATTTATTCAAAAATGTTTTTATTATGAAAAGAAAAAAATATTTTTTTTGGCTACTCCCAAAAAAGTCATATATATTTAATTTATTTGAACGTATTCAATTATGAAAAATATTCCTAAAAAATAATTATAATAAAATGTATTCAATAATCCAATTAAACGTTTCTAATTTCTATCATGAAAAATTTGCGCTTCAAAATTCTGAACGAGAAAAATACGCACTCCAAAAAAAAATCATGTATTATTTATTTATTTATTATGAAAGAAAAAAATAAAAATTGCCATACGCTTAAAAAATCGTGTATTCAAATAATTCAATAATTTTCCATTATGAAAAATATGCCTAAAAAAACTAAAATAAAATGTATTCAATTATTTGTTTAAATGAAAAATATGCAAAATTTTTTTATTAAGAAAAATAATTTGTCTACGCTTAAAAAAAAAACTAAAGTAAATAAAATATATTCAATAACTCCAATTATTTGTTTAAAACGGTAAAATATGCAGTTCAAGATTTCTATTTTTAGAATTATTTTTTTATATCATAACGTCAATAAACAAGATTGTAAAGATTAGAACTCCAATTCTTCCAATTCTAGACCTTCCGAAAATTCAAATAAAAAGGTTTTTGGCGCCATAATTTGATAACATGGATAAGAGGGTAATGAATTAATGGAATTGGAAGGTCCAATTCCATTAAAACGTTCCAATGTAACATTATTGCATAGTGGTACCCAATAACATTGCATTATTTTTTTTTCTCATGCATTGCATGATGCATGAACGCACATTTATCATAATTGATCACTAATGTTACATGACTGTATTGTTTATAATCATCTCATGTAAATAAATTAAATTTCATAAATATTTATTTTTTTTTTATCTTACAGGAATCTATCTTGCCTCATCTTGTTTTTTTATAATTACTTATTTTGTACTTATTTTGTACATATATTATATATACTTAATAATATTTAATTTACGTAGTATTACTGTGCCAAATTAAATAACCGATTAAAATATTTTTACGATTGTTCGTTACAATTTATATTATAATATTGTATTTTTTATCGTCATCAATTTCAAATAGTCTGATCTTTTTTTAAAAAAAAATAAATAAATAAATAAATAAATATAAAAAAAAATATAAAAAATTTATTGGATAAATTTTAGTGCCAGTAAAAAAGATAAAAGATAAAGAGAATAACCATTAATAACTGACTTCCCATAAGTACATTAAATGTTTATTTTAGTTTAATAAAATAATATTATAAAATTTTAACTCTTAATAATAAAAAAAATCCATGAAATATTACGTTAAATTCTAGACCGTCAAAAAGATTTTATCATTATTATCTGTTTATCCATCCATCTCCCCATATTTGAAATGTTTGATTCGTATCAGTCAGTATTATTACATTTTGCCTAAAATGACGTCATCTGATGTCCATAGAAGTCCATTATGGAATTCCACAATTTCCACCTGGAATTCAACTCAAACGACTTGTTTGATATATATATATTTATTTATAACAAAACTTTAAAGCAAAGACGGTCAAATGAATTGTGTTTTTTGTAAGCATTACATATAATAAGTAAATTTAGTGGTCTTTGTTTATTTTAGTTTTATATTAATTTTTTTTTTTTTTTAATGTATGAAAAATATCTCAATTTTTACCTTAAATAATTGGTCACCTTTGTCGTTCATTATTATATTGGGTTCAACTAATTTTACCCCGTAGTTCCATGGGAATTCAGTTAATAAGCAGAGTCAGGATGCCAGGAACCAAGGGGGATGAAACCTCTATGGGGTGAAATTATTATTTTTGATTCGTTCATTAAAATTTATCACATGATCGGTTGATAGATTTGCCGATAGATATATCTTTATATTTTGTAAATCTTATAAAACATTTGAAAGTTTGTTTTAAAAAATTATATGAAATCCGGATAAATTTTAATATGATAATATTAAAAATAAAATTAATAAAAAAAAAAAAAAAAATGAGCATATAATAATAAAAAAATCTTTTATTCGTTCAATTTATGATTCGAAAAAAAATTAAAGATTGTGACGATCTTTTTTACCGGAACCATATCGTGAAGAACTTGAAGATCGCTAATCAAATGTGCAGATATTATAGAATAATATCCAAATATTTGAAGTCCTATATAAATTTAGTAAATTTATACTTGCTGTATTATTTTACTTTTTGATTATAATATTGATATCGATTTTCTTTTTTAGCAACAGAAAATTCGATCGAAAAGTTCTTTAAATAAAAATAAATTTTCTAATGGAAACAAGTAAATCAGAGTTTAACGTATTAGTGATAATTATTTATGCGATATGCAAATCATAGATTTACACTGTATGTAATTAAATTGTATTTTTTATTTATTTATTGATTCTTTAAAGAATTATAATAAAAAAAATAAACAAATAATGTTTTTAACAAAAAATAATGGAATAACATCAGGTAATGTTGAGTCTACAATCTACATCGAGTAGTATCGAATCTACAGCGATGACTTAATTGACTCATTATAATAATCTATTACCTAGTTTTATCAATATGACGGTTAAAATTAAAGAGATTAAGTAAATATTAAGTTACTGTACAAAAGTATGTTTAAGATACTATTACTAAGTTAAATTTTATATAGCTTAGTAGGTAATTTGCAAATGAAATTCACGTGCAAAAAACTTTTATTAAATGGAATTAATTTTGATTTTAAAAACTTTATTTTTTTATTAGCTTAATGCGAAATAAATGTGATTTTACTACTATTCATTTCCATGAATTTTTTTAAATCACTTAAACCACTTAAACCACTTGAACGTTGTGCTCCCGATATTGGCGAACAATAAATACTTTATTAATTACTGAATAAAAACGTTTCATTAGGTGTTAATAAAAATAATATGTACATCGCATGGATCACGTACTCATTGGTTGTAACTTTTAAGTTTGAATTTCTAATACGTCAAATTCATTACTTTCCTAACGCTAATTTAATTTTAAATATTTTGTCAATTTTTTTTTGTTTTTTTTTGGTAAAAAAAAAAAATTTAGTGGTATTTGTGATATTTAATTACTCGTTTATTATTATATGA
This sequence comes from Oehlia diaphana, assembly GCA_003833135.1. Taxonomy (NCBI): domain Eukaryota; kingdom Fungi; phylum Glomeromycota; class Glomeromycetes; order Glomerales; family Glomeraceae; genus Oehlia; species Oehlia diaphana. The sequence goes on along the minus strand of QZLH01000895.1, from coordinate 11,462 downwards.
TTTAATAAATAAATAACTGATAAATAAATATTTATGGTGGATGATTTAATAATAATATTCTTTTACTTGCGATTCGCTTTACGCGATTTTAGTTGCTGCGCCACACAACGTATCGATACAAAAAATTTTAAAAATATTTTAAGTCGCATATTTAATTGTTAATAAATAGATAAACCTTACGTTTAATATTTGAATATAAAGTTATAAATTAAAATATTTAAATTGTAAATTATAAATATTATAAGTATTTTAGATTTTACTAATCACAAATCTTAACTTTTATATTTTCTGATCATAACAAATAATAATGATAATTTTGTAATAAATAAAAATTTAAAATCCATCTAAATAATACAAGTGAATATATTAGTATGAATAATTTTTTTTTTTAAAAAAAAAAATCCAAAATTACTTGCCGTCCGGAATTATTCATCTGTTTCCATAATTGATATTTATATTAATATGAACTCTTTCTCCTTCTCTTGACAACAAAATGGCATATTTTTCGTTGAATAGCTATTAATATAAAACTACTGTATTCGAAATACTTCTGTTCATTTACAAAATAAATAAGAACGTACGCTTTTGTATGTCTTTGAACACTGTTGATGACAAATGTTGTACTAATTCTAATCTCTACTAAAGGATGTAAAAAAAAATATAAACAAATACGGTTTTCATGGTTTTTTTGATTGCTGGCATGTGAGTATCTTACTGCTTAACCCCGCATGTTTATTGTGTTAAAGAAAAATTGATATTCTATTCTTTTTCACGATGGATCATACTGTTGTCCTTTAAAAATTGGGAGTATAAAATCGTAGATAAATGGAATGGAAATAGTAGAAATTTTTTGTTAGACTTCTTGGAACTCTCTTTTTATGCTAGCTGACTATCATCATAACATGCCCGAAAGGTACCAACAAGTGTGCAAATGAAAATGGGATCAGATAAATCCTGTCGACCACATGTTCAAATTGTCATACTATTTCATTAAAATATTTACCAGATATAAAGTTCCGAATTATTCTACTTCAGATGTCTATAAAAAGTAAGAAAGTGTCTGCACCAAGATACTCTAATCATTATAATGATACTCGACTAGGGATGGCAACGGTCGGTCATGGTCGGTTATCGGTCGGTCATAACCGGTCAAGAACCTTTGACCGACCGACCGACCGTTTGACCGACCGTTTGACCGACCGGTCTGACCGACCGTTTAACCGATCCTGAAAACGTTTGCGAAACGTTTTTTTTTTATGAAATACTTAATAAAAAAGTTTTCGCAACGTTTTCTATTAAAATAATTTAAAAACGTTTGCGAAACATTTTTTTACTAAAATTTTATATTAAAAGACGTTTCGCAAACGTTTTCAGGATCGGTTAAACGGTCGGTCAAACGGTCGGTTAAACGGTCGGTTAAACGGTCGGTCAGACCGGTCGGTCAAACGGTCGGTCAGAGGTCTTTGACCGACCGACATCGGTCACGGTCATGACCGGTCATAACCGGTTAATGACCGTGACCGTTGCCATCCCTATACTCGACATGGATTTAAATTCTTATTCGATATAAACATCACTTCCTATTTTCTTTTACAGTATACGAATAAACCCATGTTTTTAATATCCAACCACTAAATAGTACGTGAAGCGTATCTTTTCTTTCCTTTCCTGAATTGTTCTAACACTTCGAGTAAAAAAATAAAATGAACAAAAATCCTAATACTTAAATGGCCCATTTCATATTGTATCAGTTTCCGTTAACAACAATATGTCCATTTTCTAGTACTAGCATTACATAATTTTTGAATTAACCCTGTTAAATAATATGTGTCCCTACTATTGTCCTGTAATTAACCGGCCCTTACAGTTTCGACACTACCTTTTCTTCGAAAAGTCTGTTGTAGATCATATACAGTATTCTTCAATCATTAGGTTAGTCTTGAGATATATACACGTATTTCTAGTTAATTTTCAATTGAATATTCTAATGACAGCATAGTTGACCGAAACATGTTGTGATTTGAAGTATGTAGAGCAAACCTTGATCTCTGTCAGCGTTTGATAGTATTTATTTCAAAGTGTGTTTTGTAATGGCTGTTTTTCTTTGTATACACCCAAAAAAGATGATATAATCCGAAAATTATAATATTTTCAAAAAAAAAAGAGCTCTCAGTACGTATTACAAGTATTTGAATATCGGGTAGCTTATTTCATCATATGTATAACAAAATCTTTGAAATATAATTTATGTCTGGAAGGATTTCTATTTTTTTACGTATCATAATCTATTCAAAAGTATCCAACTGCTGCTTATTTTAAGAATCTGGTGAAACCGCCAAGTGACACTAATATTTATTATTGGAGGATGTTACAAAAATTACTCACGAGTCCAACAGTTAACTAGTAATAATTAATTATTAAAATTGTAAAATTTAATAAAATTTTCCAATAAATTTCCAATAAATTTTTATAAAAAAAGATCTCTAACGAAATTATTCATTAAAAAAAAAAAAATTTCGAGCCAAAATCTCAATATCTTTTTTTAAAAAAAAATGAAGTTTTCTATAAAAAATTATTTTCAATGAAGTTTTCTATTAAAAGACTTTTAAATAAAATTCTTCATCAAAAAAGATTAACCTTAACCAACGAAAATTATTAAAAAAACTCTTCTATATAAATATTTTAAATTTGGATTTTAGTAAATGTCAAGATTTATCTCATTTAAATGTTTTTTTTTAAATAGGAATAAAAAATTAATATGAAGTCACGTGAATGACAATTATATGTTTCGTTAAAAGGTCTGGGAAAAAGATGGAGAAGCTAAATTGTGAATCCAAATAAACTAATGAACGAATAATGAAATATATCGTATGTTAGTTGTCATTAGTATTAGATATATGAGTATAAATCACTTTGTAACGATAAAATAAATTTAAAAATTACTAATCATAGGCATTTTTAGATAAATTTGTAATTCTAAACCATTTTATGACTGTTTAATTTAAATAGCCAAAAGATTTTATTCTGGCCATAATGTGAAATCTATTTAAAAAAAGGACGAGATCTATATTCATTTTTATTTGCAAAATTAATGATTATAGTTGAGCGGATGGTCTATCTAAGAGAGTTATTGATCATCTAGAAAAAGTTGAATAATAAAAATTATAAAATATTTGTTCAATTTATTCAATTTATTACCTTATATTATATATTCAATTTGTCAGATTTATTTCAATTTGTGCTGACTTTGCTAATAAAAGAAAACTTCATAATACAGTATTAAAAATCCAATTACAAATTCATTTTGATAGTCATAATGAGCGATAAGTTTAATTTTTCTTTGCCCAACGATCGATATTTGAATATGGAGAATTGAAATCTTTAACTTTTTTGTAATTTTTATAAAATAATATGCCATACGGATTTTTTACCTATTTTATAAATTTGATTAAAGTGCCGAAGAAAAACTTTAAGTTTGATTTTATTTTGATATGATGTAACTAAGATAATTATCATCATATGTAACAATATGGCGATAATTATTACATTTCATGGGAAATAATATTTTATTTGTAAATTTGTAAATTTATTAAACATATAGCTTTATTTATTTATATGTATATATGATATTTCACTTAATAATTTAAATATAATAAATATAACAATAGCATTCTGATAAAAATGTTTGATATTTTATATATAAATATATATTTATAAAAATTACTGTATATACTATAATGATCATCCCGATTCACAATCTAAATTCACCAGAATTTATACTTTTTAAACAGAACTTTTCTGATCGTCATCAATCACAGTATCAATCTGTAAAAACATCAACTAATTGAGATTTATAAATATATTGAGGAGGAGTTGTAGCAGTTGATTGGTTGCTTTTAAAATTTTTTGAAATATTTTTTTTGTAATAATCTTCATCAAAATCTTTAAAAAATGTTCTACGACGTTCATGATATTCGGTATCAGTATCAAGCGCTATTGAATAAGCAATAGGTCTATTATCTGGATTTGGATCCCAACAGCTTTTCATTATGTCAATATATTCTTTTGGTGCTTCCCACTCTTCTATTTTAGGTCTCACTCCTTCAAGTACTATCTCTCTTACTAGAAATCTATCATGTTTAAGATCGGCAAAAGGTTGCCTTCCAGTTGCTATAAAATACATAATCATACCGAAGCTATAAATATCTGCCGCCTTAGTATAGGGTTTTCCTCTCAACACTTCAGGAGCTATATAAGGGATAACTCCATATATACGTTTTTTATTCATATCATTAATATCTCCACATAATCCAAAATCTGAAATAAATATATCAAAAGAAAAAAGATGACCAGTTGCTAATATATTTCCTATATGAAGATCTCGATGAACTATATTTTCATTATGCAAGAGACTAATACCATAAATAATTTTATTTATTGCTTTCATTTTTTCCCTCCATTCGATATCTTTATAATAATTAGTTATCCAATTATTAAGATCTCCACCTTCCGCATATTTAAGAACCATAATATAATTTTTTGTATTAGGATCTTGAGATATTCCAAACATTTCAAGAATATTTCCATGATGACCACGTGTATTTGTTGAGTACTTTTTAATCTATTAAAAACATCAATTTTTCAGTTATAAATAATATTATTTAGATTGAATTTTATAAAAAAATTTCATACCTCATTCAAAAATTTATCAGGAATATTTTGTGAATTATATAAACACTTTAAAGCAACTTCTTCATTATACTTTCTTTCATATTTATATTCCTTTTCATTGTAAATTAACGGACCATCATTCCATATTGCTGAATATACTGTAGAAAACCCGCCTTGTCCTATTTTTTTAATGTTACTAAATTGATCGTAAGGTATCCATTCAGGTATTACATTATAATAGCCATTTATATTCGATCGCATTTCTTGAATGAGATTATCAATCCTTTTGTTTCCACTGGTCCAATTTTTATTTAAACTGCTTATTTGACACGGTTTACACCATTTATAAAGTATATGTTCATTATCTTTATATTTTTCATCACATTTTTCACATCGTTCATATTCAATTATTCTAATATAATTTTTTGAATCTGGATTTTGAGATATTCCATATATTTTACGACTACTATGATCTTTAATGTGACTAGAATCAATCTATTAAATAAAAAAAAAAAATTGTATCATTAAAAATTGAATATATTGTAAATATAGTTGAATATTAGGATACAAAAAATATTTATAATTCATACTTTTTTTAGAAGTTTAGTTATATCTTGTGAATCGTGTACCTTTAAAGTAACTTTCTTATTCGATTCCCTTGTTTGTTCTTTCTTACAAAATGATGGTCCATCAATCCAAATTGCTGAATATACTGCATCAGTTTCTGTTTCTTTAATATCACTTAATTGATCATATGGTATCCATTCAAATATTATATCACCATTTAAAATTTGTAATTGCATTTTTTGGATAAAATAATCAATTTCCTCATTTCCGCTGGTCCAGTTTTTAAAATTATTTTGTAAATTATCTAATTTGCATGGTATGCAATACCCGAACCATACATAATAACGTTTAAATATTTCACTATAACCACATTTTTCACAATAATATAAATGATCAAAATTATCAAGAACCATAATATAATCTTTTATATATGGATTTTGAGATATACCATAAATTTTATGATCATGACCATCATGTGCACTGTTAATTGAGTGATATTCCATAAGCTTATATACAGTAATAAAAAAAAAAAGAAATTAATATTACGTTAAAAAAAGAAAAGGATAATACTTTGTATAAATAATTTCATACCTTATCTAGAACTTTCACATTTATATTTTGTGAATTATACACATATTTTAAAGCTACGCCTTTATTTGGTGATTTTCTTATTAATTTTTTTTTTCCAAAATGATAACTTAACGGGCCGTCAATCCATGTTGCTAAATATAATGTAGTTAGACCATTGCCTATTTTTCGAGTAATATTTAAATGATCATACGGTATCCATTCAAATACATTATCGTCAACTCTTATTTGTTTTGATCGAATTTCTTGAATCAATTTATTAATAGTTTTATCCTCGCTAATAAACTTGTTTTCTAAATCTTTTAATTGACATTCTCTACACCATTCATACGCTAGCGTGCTACAATTTCCGCAAAAGCCATGATAAACCATCATATACTCTTTTGTATATGGATGTTGAGTTATTGCAATGATCTTACGTCCAATGTGAAATGAATTATGTTTTTCAATCTAATAAAATAGGTATTTATCGAATAAAAAAAAAGGAAGAAAATCAAGTTAATTAATGCAGCACATTTTAACAATCTTTAACATAATTAGCATAATTTAATTTTAAAATAATGATAATTACCTCTTTTATAAATTCAGTTGCACTTAGTGAATTAGTACTTTTTATAACTTTTATAACAACTTTTCTATTTGATTTCCTCCTATATATTTTTTTATTAAAATCATAATACAATGGACCATCCCTCCATATTGATGAGTAGAGCGTACAGGATTCATCATAATTTTCCATTTTTTCAGTTTTTCCAAAATTATAGTGTAGTATCCATTCAAATGTCGTATATTTTGGATCATTAATTTTTTCTAATTGCTTTTGTCGAATATAATCATCAATCTTTACATTTTCACTAGTCCAATTTTTAAAATTTTTTACAAAATAATTCGTTTGACATGTTTGACACCATTTATTCTCGTCATTATCATCTTCAGTATTGGCGAATACGTTGATTAAACTTTCTAAGCACTCATTACAATCTATCACAAGGTCCTCTTTTATCGTGCCACCATGTATAAATATAAATAATAGGAAAATCATAAAACTCAATGTAAAAAAATAATAAAATATATGATAAAAAAACTAAGAAACTAAGAAATAATTGATTTGAATTTAATATAATAAACAATATAGTTGCATATGATGAAGTTAATATAATTTTTATGAAAATGAAACATGAATAAAAAATTTTTTCAAAAAAATTTTCAATATTAGTTACATAATAAAGAAAAGACTTGAATTCTTTCATACGTACTATCTCTCTTGTTATACCAGTATTAGGTTCACGTTTAAAATAAGTAGGAATATAAAAATTAAGAAAAATCATCATCTTGATCTGATTAAACATCTCAATAGGAAAATATATTAATTTGATTTTTAAAGGTTTAAGTTCATCTTCAATAGATTCAATTAAACGTTTGGATTCATCATCATCAAATTCACGTTTATCAATGGATTCAAAATCACGTTTAAATTCTTCGTCAACGGAATTAAATTCACAAAAAAGAAACCAATCTCGACATATCACAAACAAAACTGTCATACATAATGAAGCTGTGAAAATAGAATATAAGAAAGCTATGAAAATAGAAAACAAGAAAATGACCAATCTGATGTTAATATTGATTCTGCTCATGATTTTTTTTTTAAAAAAAAAATAAAATAAAAAAAAATGAGAACGATAAATAAAGGTTACATACACTGTTTATATAGCTTAATAATAAGATTATTGGGTTAAACTATATTAAGAACATCACATGCAAACAAAATAAACAAAATACTCGCCAAATCTGAATAAACCAGCTGATCTGCGGTCAAATCGTGATTTTATAGCGATTACTATTTTACTTTGTTTTATTTACTATTTTTGGCTTAGGTTGCCGTTGTTTTTAAGAGATCTGCATCCCAAACATTGTTTATTTTCCAAAATTATTTTAAGAAGTCTAGTAAGTCTAGTAGGACCCGAGCTATACATAGAAAGGTCAGGTCCTGGTTATTTGCTTAGAATGAGCCAAAATCATGTAGATCGCTTCCATTTGTGGATAATGCCGACCAGCATTACATAGTGCCGGCCCTGAAGAAATGCGTAGAGCTAATAGTAAATGTGTGCCGATCTCCCCTGATCTAATATATATAACTCGGGTCCTCGTCTAGTATTGGATGTAAATGAAATTACTTGATTGATGGCAATAATACCTTATACCTAATTGCGTGCGCCAATGGAAGCTGTGCGAATTCGCAAGGAGCGACTTCAGTTTTTGTAAATTAATGTCAATTTTGACAACAACTTTTAAAGTTAGTGTTCATTTATTTCTGTCACTATATGTTTGTGTAAGATTGACGGCTATTTTTATTATATCTAGAATATTAATTAAGAAGCCGGATCATAGAGTTGATGCTGGATATAGGTTTAGATAAAGGTGCTCCACGGGTATTAGTAAGAATATTATTTCGCTTGTAAAATGAAACTATGAATAGCCAAGCAATTAACTTGTTTATTTTTGCACATATTATTTCACATATAATTTTGATTTTATCATATTGTATCAGTTTTTCACATGATCGAAGATACGTTACAAAAAATAAGAGTCAGATGTTAGTCAATACTACCCCTCAACAAATATAAATGAAATTTAAAAGTTTTATTAATCACTGATAAATATTCTTAATACACAGGCAATCTCGATAAATCGGATCCTCGATAAATCGGATTTGGCACTAATTCGGATTTTTCTTCTGGAACCAAATCATCTATATTAAAATAGTCTTGATATATCGGACTTTATTAGTAAAATCTCGATATTTCGTAAATCGGATTTTATTCTAGATCAACTATAGTTAAAAAATCTTGATATGACGTATTATTTTTTCGGAGTCCGAAATAATTATGTCAATCATTTATTAATTAGGCGAACAATTTTTCTCACTGTTTTTTTCAAACTATACTTTAGCATGAGAGAAAACAAAGATACAAATAATAAAAAGAAGAAATCTTTAACATTAGCTCAAAAGAAAGAACTTTGTGAAAAAAGAAGAGATCAAAAACTTAGTGGTGTTCAATTAGCAGCACAATATGGAATTTCCACTAGCACAGTTTCTGATATTTTAAAAAGATCAGAACATTGGCTTTCCATTGATACCACTTTACCAAATGCAAATAATTTTCGTGAAAAATCTAGTGTTTATCCACAACTAGAAGAAGTAATGAGCATTTGGGTTGATCAACAAATTTCAAGAAATTTAACTATAAATGGGCCTATTATCCAACAAAAAGCAGTGGAGTGTGCTAACTTACTTGATATCACCAACTTTTCAGCATCTGCAGGATGGTTAAGCAACTTTAAACAGAGAAATAATTTGCATACATATAAAAAAAAAGGAGAAGCTGGCAGTGCTCCTATTGATGAACTTCCACAAATGAGAGCTGAATTACAAGAAATTCTTCAAGCATATGAACTGAAAGATATCTGGAACTGTGATGAAACTGCTCTTTTTTGGCGTTTAGAACCATCCAAAACAATAGCACATGATCCTGTACTTGGTAAAAAACGTCCTAAAGAACGTGTTAGTATTTTGGCAACTTGTAATGCTTCTGGTGATGAAAGATTGCCTTTAGTTTTTATTCATAAATATGAAACACCACGTGCATTAAAGGGAATTGAAAAAAAATCTCTCCCTGTTTGGTATTATTGGAACTCTAAAGCTTGGATGCAAAGAAGTATTTTCAAACATTATCTTGAAAGATTAAATTCCAAAATGCTTAGAGAAAATCGACATATTATTTTACTAATAGATAATGCTAGATGTCATGAATCTGAGAACATCAATAGTCTTTCAAATGTTAAGGTTCATTTTTTACCACCAAATACAACATCATTTCTTCAACCATTAGATCAAGGCATTATTTATAGTTTAAAAGCACAATATCACAAATTGCTATGTTAAAATCGTATTCAAGCTTATGATTTTTATGAAGAGGGAGACCCCATTCTACCCCCAATTGATATTTTTGATTCAATCAATTTAATTGCTGATGCCTGGAAAAAAGTATCTAAAAAAACAATTCTTAACAGTTGGGCTAAAGCTGGAATTCTTTCCAATAATAATATGGAAGATTCTGAATGTTCAGACAATTCCGATTATGAAGAAGATAATATTAGACATGAATTACAATCATTAATTAATGAGTTAGGATTCATAGATCCCTTAGCTGTGAATGACTATATTAATATTGATAATAAAGTATCTGCTGAAGAGGAATTATTATTACAAGAAATTATTAACGTTGTAAATGGAACAAATGAAAGAGAAATTGAAGAGGAAGAGGAGCAAGATGAAATCTCTACAATAGTTGCATTAGATAGC
>QZLH01000894.1:31454-42367 GCA_003833135.1 Oehlia diaphana | reverse complement strand
TTAATAATAATAATATAAATTCACAAGAAATTTATGATTGGTTATTAATTAATCAAAATAATTCAAATTCAGATTCTATATTTTTACTTGGATATTTTAATTATTTAGGAATTGAAACAAGTGAAGATAATAAGAAAGCATTTGATTTATTTATTAATGCATCAGAGCAAGGTCATGCATTAGCACAATTATATGTTGGATCATGTTATCAATCTGGTTATGGAACTATAAAAGATGAAAAGTTAGCTTTAAAATATTACGAAAAAATAGCAAATATGGGTTATGCATCAGGTTTATTAAAAGTTGGATATTGTTATGATGCTGGAATAGGAACTAGTGTTAATTATCAAAAAGCAATTGAATTATATCAACAAGCAGATAGTTTAGGAAATATTGTTGCTCAATATAATGTTGGTACTATGTATTTAAATGGAGAAGGTGTTGATAAAGATTATAACAAAGCTTTTGAATTATATCAGCAGGCAGCAAATTCTGGAAATAGTAATGCTCAACATGGTCTTGGCCTTATATATGAATATGGAATGGGAATTGAAAAGGATATAAATCAAGCGATTTATTGGTATGAAAAATCTGCTAAACAAGGATATAAAAAAGCTCAAAATGCATTGGAAATAATCCAGCTTTCTTTCTAAATTAAATTATTTAGTTAATTATATGGTACAGTACATGCATATTATTTATTAATAGCACCACTACTTTATTTAAACTGTGCCTATAAGATAGAGTCGCATACTTGAGTTTGAGACTTTGAGTAAACGTAATCTCAATAATAGTATTTTTACTTTTATTAACACGTGATACTTTAAAAAAGCATAATTACAGATTGTTGTTTATAACCTCTTAAATTTATTAATTTATTCTTTGAGCTATAACTAAATAAATAACGTTACGTTCATTTTTTCTTTATTATCAATAAAATTATATAAAAAAAAAATATAAATATGATAAATACGGGATCCGGTTAAATACGATTATTTTTATTGTACCATCACACACATTACCGACTGAAAAAAAATAATGCACGTTAATTTTTTTGCTCATATCTAATTTGGTAGTAATTAATGCCGGCCAAAATTATATATTAACTTTGGCGACGGTCACGTGAGTATCTGACATCGACAAGTCGATCATCCATCCTACTCTTCCAAATTACAACGATATTGCCGTTACGACCGTTACTATTATTATTTTAAAACCCATTTAATATAAACTTTATGATCTTTACTAGATGATTTTTTACCATAATCTACCCGTGGATTTATTATTATATGATTATTTATAACCCTATGATTAAATTCTTTATTTACAATATGATTCGGATTCCATTATATACAATAGAATTTTCCACATACCAAGATTTAATAATTTTGAATTTCATTTAAATTTTGAGTGAAACTAACTCTCTTAAATTGATCATTTAGAATTTGATATCAAAATTATTATTATTATAATTAACTATTATAATTAATAAATCTATTATGATATAAAATTTCGTTAATCCTAATGTTTTAAGATTTCGATATATTAAGATATGTTAATGATAAGATTGATCTAAGATGTATGATTAAAATTTAAAGAACAGAAAGAATTTTTTCAAAAAAAATCCGTATGAGATGATTTAATTCATTTAATTCCAATAAATTTAATTATTATTTTGAATAATGAATGATAAAAAATATGTATTGATATTTTCATATTCCAAATCTCCATTTTCCAAATATGTAAAGAATGATATTATTCGATCTTATAAAATCCCCATCAAAGAATTAATTGTTATACAATTCGTATCGTTTCCTTTCACGTCACGAAAATCATACTTTAGAATTAATTATTTAATGCATCAGTAAATTTGGGCAAAGATTACTAAACCAAAATGAATTATTGGTACGTGCTGTCTTAATATAAGACCGCTCAAATAAAACATTAATAAAGTCTTGTGTAAACTTTTACTAAGTAAATCGTAAATATACTTTATCAGATTTACGTTTTAATAGTACTTTAAGAGTTTCCTTAAAAGTTATTTTGCTACATTCTAACTATCCTATTGGTCCTCCGAATAGTTCATATAATAGTTTATTAATAGTCTGTCGTGCTTACAAATTTAAAATTTCGCAATAAATTCAGTTTTTTATACAATCTAGTTTTGCAAATATATTCTTTTCCAAACTGATCTAAAGACTTCTAAATTTCGCGAATTATCAAGTTGCATTTATCGAAAATATGTGTTTTCTAATAGAATCTGGCTCAGCTGCTAAGACACGACTGAAATCAACATTATTTGCGTTATTTAAATTGGTAAATAAAGTATCTACTTATTCTAATTAAGATTGGTCTCTTTATGAGGATGTCGAATGTAGCAATTGATGGCCACGAGTTTTTACGCACTGTTCAATTGTTACTGTCCTGTAAAGAGTCTTTATGTGAGATAAATCGAATAAAAATGTATAAAGGGTAGATAATCCTTAGTAATGGCTAAAATTAATAATACCGGATTACGGTTAGTTCTATATTTCTATTGTCAATAAATAATTTAAATACGATTCGTTAATCTTTGCAATTCTAGTAAATTTTAAACCCAAATATTTTTTTAAAGAGTAATTTTCTAATTTTAGAATATATATTTAATTGATTTCAAATATAGCACGAAATATTATAGTGTTAATAAGTGAATCGATCTTATTGATAAAAAATATCATGTTCATATTTTTTCGAAGGTGCGCTAACTGAGTTTCTAAAATAATGTTCATAATTTAGGCCAGAATTAAAAATTTGGCCAAGATTATAAAATGAAATTACGAATCACGTTAAACACGGTGGCTTTGTTTGTACTACTATTGTGTATGTATAACATAACCAAACTATTTAAAAGAAAAAAATCCATTAGTAGTTTTCGTCCCCCCCTCGATCATTTTTATTTCACCTACGATTACTACGATTACTAATAATATCAAAATGCAAAACACAAAAAATACAAATGAATGGGTTAATTGGATTGAAGAATCTATATCTAAAGAATATTATAGATTTTATGAACAAAAACATTTTAGTAATATTCAAAAAGTTGGAATTGGAGGATTCGGAAAAGTTTATCGTGCAAGTTGGAAAAATTCACAATATTTTGCGTTGAAATCTTTTTTTAATTTTGATGACATTACAGCAAAAGAAATCGTTCATGAGGTGTATAAATTTAGATGAGCACATAGTATATATTATTGAATATTAAAATTTTATTCTTATTCTTATTTCATAATTTATATAATTATATTAATAATTAGTAACATTTCAGCTTAAACTTCAACGCGATATACAATTTCATAATAACATTATTAAATTCTACGGAATTGCAAAATTTGACTCAGGTATAATAAAATTTTATTAATATTTTAATGTTGCTTGATTTTACAAAATTGTGTTTTAATAAAAAATGATTATTTTTTTTATCCATACTTAGAAAATGATAACGTTCAATCAAAAAATAATTATTTGCTAGTGATGGAGTTTGCTGATTCTGGTCCTCTTAAGAATTATTTAAAGGAAAACTTCAATAATCTTACCTGGAACGATAAATACAACTTAGCATATCAATTAGCTTGCGCCGTGTCATGTTTGCATAACGAAGGCATCGTGCATCGTGATTTGGTAATTTACTTTACTATTAATTATCAGAGTACTATTATTATTTTCTTTCCATATTTTTTAATATCATAATGTATTTACAGCACTCTGGTAATATATTGGTCCATCAAAACATTATCAAGTTGTCCGACTTTGGGTTATCAAAGAGAATCGAATCATCATCCAATACACAATCAAATCCTTTTGGAATAATTCCTTACGTTGATCCAAAAAAATTTAGCGAACGAAGAAAGAATAAAAACTCAACTCAAATATTCTCATTAAACGAAAAAAGCGATATCTATAGCGTTGGCGTTTTATTCTGGGAGATTTCTAGTGGTCAACCTCCCTTTTATACAGAAGAAGTAAAATATGATATTGATTTAGCAATAGAAATTTCACAAGGTCTTAGAGAAGAACCTATCCCCAATACACCGGAAGATTATATTAAAATTTATACTGGTATTAATTTTTTTCATTTCTCATTATTATATTTTAGAATTAGAATTATTTGTAATTTAGAATTATTTGGTTTATCTACAATAATCTATTTTTTTTTTTTTTTCAGAATGTTGGAATGGCGAACCTGATAGTCGTCCAACTGTAAATCAAGTAGTAGAAAGATTAAAGGAAATTATAACAAAAACGAACATAACAACAGAAAATAATATTAGCGCTTCTTTGAATACTGATAATTCGTTACATGGGGAAATGTCTCAAATTATACAAAAGTTTAATAAAATAAATACAAAGGAAATTGTACCCGCAAACATAATAATTGAAAATAATTCATTTGAATTAGTTAATGATATTGTAAATTATATATTCAAAACAGTTAATGAAGGAGAAGTATCTACATTAATCAAAAATACTAAAAATATTCTTGATTATTTTAATAATAATAATATAAATTCACAAGAAATTTATGATTGGTTATTAATTAATCAAAATAATTCAAATTCAGATTCTATATTTTTACTTGGATATTTTAATTATTTAGGANAATACAAATGAATGGGTTAATTGGATTGAAGAATCTATATCTAAAGAATATTATAGATTTTATGAACAAAAACATTTTAGTAATATTCAAAAGGTTGGAATTGGAGGATTCGGAAAAGTTTATCGTGCAAGTTGGAAAAATTCACAATATTTTGCGTTGAAATCTTTTTTTAATTTTGATGACATTACAGCAAAAGAAATCGTTCATGAGGTATAAATTTAGATGAGCACATAGTATACATTATTGAATATTAAAATTTTATTCTTATTCTTATTTCATGATTTATATAACTATATTAATAATTAGTAACATTTCAGCTTAAACTTCAACGCGATATACAATTTCATAATAACATTATTAAATTCTACGGAATTGCAAAATTTGACCCAGGTATAATAAAATTTTATTAATATTTTAATGTTGCTTGATTTTACAAAATTGTGTTTTAATAAGAAATGATTATTTTTTTTATCCATACTTAGAAAATGATAACGTTCAATCAAAAAATAATTATTTACTAGTGATGGAGTATGCTGATTCTGGTCCTCTTAAGAATTATTTAAAGGAAAACTTCAATAATCTTACCTGGAACGATAAATACAACTTAGCATATCAATTAGCTTGCGCCGTGTCATGTTTGCATAATGAAGGCATCGTGCATCGTGATTTGGTAATTTACTTTACTATTAATTATGAGAGTATTATTATTTTTATTCCATATTTTTTAATATCATAATGTATTTACAGCACTCTGGTAATATATTGGTCCATCAAAACACTATCAAGTTGTCCGACTTTGGGTTTTCGAGGAGAATAATCGAATTATCATCCAATACACAATCAAATCCTTTTGGAATAATTCCTTACGTTGATCCAAAAAAATTTAGTGAACGAAGAAAGAATAAAAACTCAACTCAAATATTCTCATTAAACGAAAAAAGCGATATCTATAGCGTTGGCGTTTTATTCTGGGAGATTTCTAGTGGTCAACCTCCCTTTTATACAGAAGAAGAAAAATATGATATTGATTTAGCAATAGAAATTTCACAAGGTCTTAGAGAAGAACCTATCACCAATACACCGGAAGATTATATTAAAATTTATACTGGTATTAATTTTTTTCATTTCTCATTATTATATTTTAGAATTATTAGAATTATTTTTAATTTAGAATTATTTGGTTTATCTACAATAATCTATTTTTTTTTTCAGAATGTTGGAATTGCGAACCTGATAATCGTCCAACTGTAAATCAAGTAGTAGAAAGATTAAAGGAAATTATAACAAAAACGAACATAACAACAGAAAATAATATTAGCGCTTCTTTGAATACTGATAATTCGTTACATGGGGAAATGTCTCAAATTATACAAAATTTTAATAAAATAAATACAAAGGAAATTGTACCCGTAAACATAATAATTGAAAATGAATCATTTGAAATAGTTAATAATATTGTAAATTATATTTTCAAAATGGTTAATGTAGGAAAAGAATTTACATTAACCAAAAGTATTAGAAATATTCTCGATTATTTTAATAATAATAATATAAATTCACAAGAAATTTATGATTGGTTATTAATTAATCAAAATAATTCAAATTCAGATTCTATATTTTTACTTGGATATTTTAATTATTTAGGAATTGAAACAAGCGAAAATAATAAGAAAGCATTTGATTTATTTATTGATGCATCAGTGCAAGGTCATATATTAGCACAATTATATGTTGGAACATGTTATCAATTAGGTCATGGAATTACAAAAGATGAAAAACTAGCTTTAAAATATTACGAAAAAATAGCAAATATGGGTTATGCATCAGGTTTATTAAAAGTTGGATATTGTTGTGATTGTGGAATAGGAACTAGTGTTAATTATCAAAAAGCAAAAGAATTATATCAACAGGCAACAAATTCAGGAAATTTTATTGCCCAAAGTAATATTGGTGTCATGTATGAAAGTGGAAATGGTGTTAATCAAGATTATGATAAAGCTTTTGAATTATATCAACAGGCAGCAAATTCAGGAAATTACTTAGCACAATATAATCTTGCTAATATGTATAAGCATGGAACGGGAATTGAAAAGGATATAAATCAAGCGATTTATTGGTATGAGAAATCTGCTAAACAAGGATATCAAAATGCTCAAAATACATTGAAAATAATCAAGCTTATTTATTTTATTAAATAATTTTAGTTAATTATAATGTACATGCATATTATTAATATCACTACTTTATTTAAACTGCGCCTAAAAGATGAGTCGCATACATGAGTTTGAGACTTTGAGTAAACGTAATCTCAATAATTATATTTTTACTTTTATTAGACACGTGATGCTTTAAAAAAGCATAATTATAGAGTTGTTTATCACTTCTTAAATTCATTAATTTATTCTGAGCATCCATATCTATAACTAAAAAAAAAAACGTTGCATTCATTTTTTCTTTGTTGCCAATAAAATTATATAAAAAAAAATAAATAAAAAAAATTATAATTATGGTAAATATGATTATTTTTATTGTACTACATTACCGACTGAAAAAAATAATACACGTAGATAAAATAATTTTTTGCACTAATATTTACCGCAATTCATGTAATTTGGTAGTAGTTAATGCCGGCCAAAATTATATATTTAACTTTGGCGACGGTCACGTGAATATCTTTGATAAGTCGTCATCCATCCTACATGAAATAATCTTTCCAACAATATTACCGATACCATTACTACTACTTATTACTTTAAAACCCATTCAATATAAACTTTATGATCTTTACTAGATGATTTTTTAACTTTTTTACCATAATAATAATAATCTACATATAATTTCGTTATTGTATAATTATTTATAATCCTATCCCTATGATTAAATTCTTTATATTTCATAATTAACCTTTCAATATGATAAGGATTTCCATTATATAAAATACAAGATAAATTTTTTAAACATAATCTTTTATGAGATAAGATTATTTTTAAACCTTCAATAGAAATTTTCCACATACCAAAATTTAATAATTTCAAATCTTCATTTAAATTATTAGTGAAATCTCTTAAATTTTGATCATTTAAAAATTTGATATCATGAATAATATCATTATTATAATTAATATAATTATTATTATAATTAATAAAATTATTATTATAATAATTATTATCATTAATATAAAATTTCGTTAATTCTAATGTTTTAAGATTTTTAAATCTTTTCATTAAATTAAGAAATGTTGAATAATAATGAGGTTGATCAATTTGTAAAAAAAGATGATTAAGATTTAAAGGACAAGAATATTCTAATATTAAAGAAGGAATTTCTTCAATAAAATTTGAAAAAGATGATGATTTGATTGATGATTTAATTTCAATTCTATTAAGATTATTTAAATGATGAATAATAAAAAATTTGATCTCATATTCTAAATTTTCATTTTCATCTAAAAAATTAAATTTACTAATAATTTTTAAATCTTTTAAATTTTTAAAGATAATATCTTTTAAAATATTATTAGAACTTATAAAATCCACTTCAATCAAATGAAATTTTTTCAACTTTTCACAATTAATAAAAAATCTTAAAAGATCATCTGAAACATTACATTTCATAATTTTTAAAGATTCCAAAGAATTCGTTATATTACCTTCCATATCATGAAAATCATAACTTCCTTCATAATTTAATCCACTAATAGTAATTTTCGTTAAATGATGTTGATTTAATAAGAATTTCATTAATTGATGATTTTTTAAAGTGGAATCATATTTTTGTATATAAACAATTTTTAATTTAGGATTACAATTAATAATTTGATTAATTATACCAAACTTATTAATAAAACCTTTAATCTTGAATTTTTTTAATTTTGATAAACATTTTTTAGCATCATTTAAACCAAAAAGACGAATATAAAAATCATCACCTTCATTATAATCACCATTATAATTATCATCATAATTATAAACATTAATATAAATAGTATTAATTTCATCAGTATATTTTATAATAGATCTAAAAATCATTTCAGTTAAAGCCAAAATAATATTATTATTAAAAATAATATTTTTTTTTCCACAAATGATTTGAAAATATTTCCATTTATTTTCATCAACATAACTAGAATATCTATAAAAATCACTATTATAACTTAACCATAATTGAATAGAATTAAATAAAAAAGAAAAATCAATAAATTTTATAAAATGAGGATAATTAAAAATTGGTTTTTTAGGAATATAAAAAAATTCTTGATAATTATTTTTTAAAAAATTTCTTATATTTGTATTTTTAATAAAAAATAAAAGTATTGAAATAATTTTTATAATATTAATATTTTCGATAAGATAATCCCTTATATTATCAAAATTATTTGATTTATTTGTAATAAGAGATTTTTTCCATAAATAAGGAATCGTAATTTTACATAAAATTTTATTCGTTAAACAAAGATAATATAAACTTTTAAGATCATTATTTTCTTCAATTATTTTGATAATATTTTCAATAACTTCAAATGAACAAGTATTAAAAGACATTTTTCGTCATATAGATTGAGATTGAGATTATTATTTTATTTAAGATTGAGATTTAAGAGGATAAAATTTTATTTATGTTATTATTATAAAATTTCACGTGGCAATTCATGTTAAGATGATCATCATACACATATAGATTAATTGATACCAAAAAACAGGTAAAAAATTCAATATAACCAAATTTGGGTAATAAATTTAATTGGCGTAACGTTTTATAAAATTAAATTTAGGTTGGTACGTTGGTACCCGGGCGTAAAAAAAAAAATACGAATTCATACTGCGGTATTAAAATATACTGTATAATTTCGAAATGTTCTTAATAGCGATCAAAAAAAATACTTTCAAATGTAAAATAAATTAAAAATATTCTTATTCTCTACTATTAAATAAATATATTCCTAACCAATCATCCAAATATAAATTAACAAAAGTGAAAGAGACTTAAAAGAATATACTAATTTTTAATTTCCCACATTCTCCACATGACGTGAACATATGAGCAAAGTGGTTACAGTAAAATTGTTTGTTATAAATATATAAATTCAACAATAGAATAAAAAAAAAACAAAATTAAAATTTATACTATAAATGATTTTCAAGCGCCAAAAAAAAAAAAAAATAATAAATTTATTTTTATTTTAGCTCATGGCGTAAAAAAAAAAGGTCATGTTTTTTTATTGATTAAACAATTCAAAAAAAAAAAAAAAAATTGTACTAGATTAATATGGATAGATTATCTTGAATATATTTTTGTTGTGTGGCGCAGTATCGTGGAAAAAAAATAGGATGTTTGACAATATTTTTGACGTTTTGACATTTTGAAATATTTGATACCTCTTTATAATCAGTTCACTATAACTATGTAACTATAATAAAATTTTAATATTGTACTGATAGATAAAATTAGAAAAAACCTGATAATAAATTTTCAAATTAAGATATTTGAAACATGTACTTTTTTATTATTTACATTATTTTTAAAAAAAGGAAAATTTATAGAAAATTTTATTTGTTTCATAATAGGGTAAATTTTCTCCAATTTCGGTAAATAATTTTAAAAGGGTAATGTATATCCTTCCAATTTTGTTCTTGAAAAGAAAGAAAGGTAAATTTTGTTATTGTTTGATAATTTGGTAAAGTTTTTTTTTTTTTAAATGATTATAAAGAAAAAAACCGGTACAAAATCCTGATCCTTTTAAACGTTATTCATTGGTTTATTATATTTTAAGTTTAAAGTTATTTATTTCTTCGCCTTTTACGTAATGATATTGAAAGCATTTATATATTTACATATTTACATTTGACATTTGACGACTAATAACGGTTGATGCCGAAAAATTACTGTGCATAATGATATGCATATATTTTCTGGAAAATCATTTGAATCAATATGAATCACGAGTCATATAGAATCACGTCATGGGGTTTTAAAGTCCGCCAAATGATCCGCATGTGTCACTTTGATCAACTAAATTTTATTTAGTAGCCATATATAAACAGTTGTAATAAACAATGGAAAAAAAAACAAACGCATTTTTTTTTTCTTTTTTTTTTTTTTCAAAAAAAAAAAAAAAAAAAAAAAAAAAAATAAAAAAAAAAAAAAATTAAAAATTATTCTAAAAATGAATTTCAAGCGCCAAAAAAAAAAAAAAATAATAAATTTATTTTTATTTTAGCTCATGGCGTAAAAAAAAAGGTCATGTTTTTTTATTGATTAAACAATTCAAAAAAAA
>QZLH01000894.1:0-30000 GCA_003833135.1 Oehlia diaphana | reverse complement strand
TTTCCGTTGATTCGGAAGTTGAAAAAAAGGTTATAGAATGTATGCAAGGAAATATTTTGAAAACTTTGGAATCTTTTAATATGAAATATGGTGATTTAACGAATAATGAATTAAAATATTTATCAAAATGTAAAAAATTAAAAAAATTATATTTTGATACCGTTTATTTTGATGAATCAATTAATATTTTAGGTAAAATTATTTATCCTGATCTTGATGAATTAATCTTTTTTAATTGTAATTTTTCAAATTCTTTTATAGATTTATTAAAAGAATTTATTAAGAATAATGGTCATAATTTAAAAAATTTTCAATTAAGTCAAAATATTATAGATATTAATAATATTAATAATAATAATTTAGATATTAATGAAATACTTTCTACTTTATTAGTTTCTTGTTCTAATTTATCCAATTTTTATGTAAATATTGATAATCAATCCGATATTATTTTATTTTTTAAGATTTTAAGACAATTTAAGCATAGTTTAAAATCCATTAATGTTGGTAATTATAATAATGGTATACCAAAATTTAATTTTAATTATGATTTTATGTTAGAATTTATTGAAATTTTTATGTCAATGTCGAATATTATAAATTTAGATTTAAGTAATTGGGAAATTTCTTTTAATTCTTTTAAGATTTTTATTGAAAATTGTTGTCATAGTAAGATTTTATTAAAAGTATTTAAAGTATCATGCGTTGGTGGTTCTAAGGAGGATTTGGAATCTTTAATTGAATCTAATGCAAAATTAAATTCCAGATCATTAGATAATATTTTAATTATAGAGAATGATGAAATTAAAAATATCACCATTATATGGCATTAACATTTTTGACGACGACGTTAGACGGAGTTAATTTAATTTTTGACGGAGTTAATTTTTAATTTTGACGTCGTAGTTTCATAATTTTGACGTCATTAGGTTTTTATTATCATTCATTTCATTCCATATTTTTAACACAAATTTTATCTCATAATTTTTTATATAGAATTTTTTCAAATTTACCATAAATACTCTTATATTATTATCCATTAGTTCTTCAATTCTAAATTCATTAAAATTTCTTGTTAATATTTCATAAATTATTTCTTCATAATCATATTTTTTAGAATAAAATGAATAAAATAAATTAAATATTTTTAAAAAATAATATTTAAATAATTTAATTATATTATTATTTTCAATAAAATATATTTTAAATAATTTTTTTTTAGAAAATGTTGTAATCATTGTAAAATTTTCAACAAAACATTTTGTCATTTTTTCATTTTTTAATATTTCATTAGAAAGTAAAAATATTATCGTATCTTCTAATTCTTCAATAATAATAAATTTATTAAAAATTTTCTCTTCATTTTCATTTAATTTTATATTATTATTAAAAAATTTTTCAATTTTAATTCCAGCGTTTGATAAATTGATTTTTGAATTTTTGAAAATTTGGAAATTTTTGAACGGATTCAAAAATTGAAGTTTCGAATAAATAATGGATGCACTCGATGTACTCGATGTACTCGATTTAATTCGTTTATAATTTGGTATAAACCAATTCGAATAATCGGTTCCTAATCCATAAATAATTGCCATTATTATAATTGGTGGCATTAAGAAACTATGTAATCCTAACGCTTCTGCCTCTTTAATTCCATCCTTCCATAGTTCTTGCCAATACCAATCGTTTTTATCCGTTTTTATGTAATTATTGTTTACAAAAGCAGAAAATAAATTTATCGTGAATAATTGTTTATCGGATACATGTAATTTATTTTGAGACGACATTACTGAATTACAAGAAAATGTTAACTTCTAAAAAGAGTAGAAAAAGTGTGTGAGAGAAAACTTCTTAAATTTTACTTTGTTTCATTGGTTGAAATCATGACCAATGGAATTATTAAATCCTAAAGGAACTAACTCTCTTAGTACTCTAAATGAGTTCCAAACTTCTTTGTGATAGGCTGCGTAACAAGAATAAGAATTTTTCGATAATCAATACCTAATCTTAGATATTCTTTTATTCTATAATTCTATCATTCTACGTGCATTTTGAAATATTGTATCACACAGCAGATTATTCGAATTACCATATTTATGCTAGTATAAACCAATTCACTTTGTAAATGTGTCTAGTTTTGATTGCCTTTAAAAAATTTGTTTGTGAATGTATTTGACGTGTTGTTACCAATGTGGAACTTTTAATGTGGCAAAGTCACTCACTTTTTTTTTTTGCTGTTTAAAGCCACATTTTTTAAAGCCTCATTTTACGTGGATTAATAACGAATGATTATATTGTTTATATTTTGATACGTAAATTGACACGATGTTATGAGTTTTATAAAATACGGTCAAATTTAATTATTTAATTGGTCCTAAAGTTGATTGATTTTTGTAAACTCACTTTTTTCGTTAAATAATACTCGCTTTCCCTTTTTTTTTTCATTTTGCACCAACACTTAAAAAATTTATACCACTTTCAAAATAAATTTGAAATAATTAAGATGGGATTAAAGGATGACTTTGTGACTTCACTAGCAGAATTTATTGGAACTACATATTTCATTTTCATAGGTAATTTTAATTTTAATTTTCAAATGTATTATAATTACGACGTTAATAGTTAATTATTTAAGGACTCGGAGGTAGTGATGCAATAGCTGCTTTTGCCGGAAAATCTTTAGGTGACATGTAAGTTATAATATGACATCCGATACCTTATAGTGCTGACATAAATTCAAATAGGATATAATGCTGACATAAATCATTCTGGCATCCTATAGAAAACTCTTTGCTACTGCATTCTCATTCGGATGGTCATTAATGATAAATGTATGGCTTTGGAATCATATATCCGGCGGAGGTTAACGCTCTTACTCTCTCTAATTTATTTCGTTATAATTTATTAAATGAATTAACACAACTCAATCGCCTTTCAATATTTTAGTATTGAATCCTGCTATTACTATAGCATTAATGTTTACAGATGATCAAGAATTAAGAACAAGGAGAGGAATTTTTTATATTATCGCACAATTCGCAGGAGCTATACTCGGATCATTACTTGTAAAATTATTTGTACCAGCTCCAATTGCAGCTTTAACAACCCTTGTATGTATTAAATATTTTTTTACATAATGTATAAATGAAATTAATTATTAACAGTGCTTTTTATTTATAAGTCGAACGGAACTACAATTCTTCAAGGATTGGTAATTGAAATTATTACTACATCTTTATTAACATTAACTGTGTATATATTAGCCATTAATGAAAGAGGTGGATTTGTGGCAGCTTTTGGAATTGGAACTTCTGTATTAATTTCTGTACTTGTTGGTAAAGTATTGTAATGATATTTTTTTTAATTGTTCTGTTACAATTTATTTTATTAACCCAAAAAACTTTATTAATCAGCTGGACCATATACAGGAGCAAGGTAAAAAATTTACATACAAAAATTAATTTTTGTTTATTAAAATTTACGCGTTAAAAAAATTATAATTAGCTTGAATCCAGCGAGAACTCTTGGACCAGCCATTGTAGCAGGAAAATTCTCCGGTGATATTTGGATTTATTTCGTTGGTCCTATTATAGGAAGTTTATTAGCGGCAACATTTCATACTTACTTTAAAAGAAATTTTGTAGGTTGATTTATTGATTATTAATGTTAAAAAAAGTACTTATATACATTTTACATACATTTTTTAGGATGGTCTACATCTTGAAAGGGATATTGATCTTGATAGAGAAAATCTTGATAGAGAACATCTTGATGGGGAACATATTGATAAGGATTAAAAGAAGTTTAAGGATTAAAGGATGTTTAAAATATTTTAAGACCTTTTTTTTCCATACCTAAATATTATATACAGTATATATTGTATAACTAATAATAAAGGAGAATTGTTGATCTGTTGTTTGAATCAGATAATGTACTGCTTATCAATTTAATATCCAATACTTTTTTGACATTTGCATATAAAGTAAATCCAACAGTATAACGTACTGTATGTAAACTAAAAATAATGCATGTAAAAGAAAATTTTTCAATAAATCTTTTAAATGATTTGAGTGGATTTAAAAAAAAAAAAAGTTAAAAATAAAAAAATCATAATAATAATTTTTTTTTTTTTTATAAATACCAATTAGACGCGCTTTAAAAAATAAAAAAAGATTTTCTTTTTTAAACATGATTTGATAAAAAAAAAAAAAAAAGGTTTTTGCCAAGAATTTTTTAAATATAATTTTTTTTTTTTTAATATATATAAATAAATAAAAAAAATCCAGTTTTTGATTCGACTATACGAAATATGGTTATCATATTAATATTAAAAGGATTAAAAAAAATATTTTAAATTAAAAAAGTCAAATTACTAATTAATAAATTGTTGATAATCATAAATAAAATGATGTTATTCGAAACTTTAAAATTAAAGTTTTGAATATCAAATCAAATTAATTCGTTAATAATAAACAATGAAACGGTCAGAATATTACGTAATTTAATTTCGGTAAATTTTTCGGATATTTATTTGGTAAAAACATTCAAACAAAATAATAAAACCAGTTTAAAATTATGAATGTTTAATTCTAGCCAAAAATTTGAAATTATACTTGAATTACTTTGAATTATTGAATTATAAAAATAGATATATATTATCTGTTATTGTATATACAAAATATAATATTTTACTACTATCGTTGCTTATTTTGAGTCTTTTGATTTTTTATAACATCGTAACGGTATCGTATATTAAAATGATCTCTTTTTTTTTATTATTTATCTTTGAGTTATATAATATTATTTCTTCCTTGGTTTATGATATCAAGTAGCAAAAATCATGCCATCATGTCACACATATCAACATATGTCAACATGTCTCTTATCCGAATTATCTTACTTTTAATATTTGATCGGACTTTTAAATTATAGAAAATTTTTATAAGCATGTTATTATATGAATTAAGATCGGGTTACAATAGTATTGCGGTATTATGGGACAGAAGTTACTACAACATTACAGCCTTATATTGTCATTACTTTAACGTCTCAGTTCAATCCCAAAAAAGTGTGATGAATCAATCCCATGGATAAGATAGCAAATTAGGAGATTGAAGAGGTAGAATATCGATATAAATCATATAATATATAAATACGTCTTGTACATGTAGCTCACAATTTACCCGACACTGGTCTGACAGCGGTTCGACAATTTGTCGAAAAAATCTTTTAGAAAAATAGTAAGAATGTGAAGATCGTCAGAGAAAAAAAAACCAAGTTATATGTACTGTATGACTGTATGTATATCAATGAATTTTACCGTAAATAATGTAATTTTACCACCGTTGTTCCACTGGTACTTCTCGTACATCACGCGCGAGATAAAACTTGCCGCAGTGCTCAAATTTAGATTCGTTACACGGATTATCTTGTATTAATCATCAATTTGTTATTTGACTTTTGAGCTTTAAAAAATTTTTTATTTTTTGACAATTTTACAAAATGGGTCGACTTTGTGTTATTTGTGACAAAGAACGGGCAATTATAAAAAGACCAAAAACAGGTCAAAAACTTTGTAAAGAATGTTTTTATTATGTATTTGAAACGGAAATTCATAACGCGATTATAGACAATAAATTATTTAAGAAAGGTGATAGAATCGCAATTGCTGCATCTGGAGGAAAAGGTAATGGAACAAAAAAAAAATTTTTTTTTTCTGAAATTTTATTAAAAATAAAAAGTGAAATATCAAGAAAATTAAAAGAATTGTTACTATTTTTTTCATAGATTCAACAGTATTAGCCCATGTTATGAAACTTTTAAATGAGAGATATCAATATGGATTAGAACTTTTTCTTTTATCTGTTGATGAAGGAATAACAGGTTATAGAGATGATTCGTTAGAGGTAATTATAATTTTATAAAAAAAAAAAAATATTTTTTTCAGAAAATTAATGATTTATTTTAAATAAAAGACTGTGAAGAGAAATCAACAACAATATGAATTACCCCTCAAGATCATTTCATATAGTGAATTATATGGATGGAGTATGGATCAAATTGTAAAAGAAGTTGGATTAAAAAATAACTGTAAGAAGAAAATTAAAACGTTGAATTTTTTTTTTTAATTACTTTTTTTAAGATTATAAATGTATTTTATTGATCTTTAGGTACTTTTTGTGGTGTATTCAGACGTCAAGCATTAGATAGAGGAGCTGTGATACTTAATGTTGACCATATAGTAACAGGGCACAATGCGGATGATATTGCCGAAACAGTTTTGATGAATAGTAAGTATGTTTTCTTTGCGTTTGTTTGGGTAAGAGGCTGAGATGCAAGGTAAACATTATGCAGCACCATGAATAACTTAGGCCAGAGATTATTTTTCGGTGAAATGGCTATGTCCCGATACCATCTCAGATATATTTATAATGATTTTCTAATTTCAAACAAAAATTTATGTAAATATATCATCACAAACGATGATATATATTTTCCAATGATTGTATTAATTTATATTTATTTTATCTAGTCTTGAGAGGCGATATAGCAAGACTTCAAAGATGTACAGAGATATGTACGACTGGTGATGGATGTATACGAAGATCAAAACCGTTCAAATACACTTACGAGAAAGAAATCGTCATGTTAGTTTTTATACTATGTATATATTAATTTTAACCATACATCATTAATTCAATTTTAATATTTTTAGGTATGCATATTTTAAGAAGCTTGATTATTTTTCGACGGAATGCATATATTCACCTAATTCATATAGAGGTCATGCTAGAACGTTTCTAAAGGATTTAGAATCTGTTCGACCCAGTGCTATTATTGGTAAATATAAATGAACCCAATTATCACCTCTTTTTTTTTAAAAAAAAGAAAAATTTGGAATTAACCAAAATTTTATTATAAAAGATATAATACATTCAGGTGAAGCATTTGAAATCAAGAAAGAAGTTAAATTACCTATACAAGGAGTATGTAAGAGATGTGGATATATGTCAAGTAATGAACTATGTAAAGCGTGTGTATTATTAGAAGGATTAAATAGAGGTTTACCAAAGTAAGTCAATAAATACAGTCAGACCTCAATATACTGATATTCTACATTAAAAACGATATATAACGATAAAATTTTACTTTCCCACTATATGAGAATATCGGTATAATTTGATATAACGATATTTTTCAATGATTTTCATATGGATCCCCAACATATCGTTATATTGGAGTTTGACTGTAACTTTTTATTATTATAATAAACATAATAAACATCCTTTTACTAAATTTTTCTTTTTTCATTTTTATTAGGCTTGGTATTGGAAAAACTCACAGAATGGTAAATATTATTAGTAAGAATTTATTTAAAAAAAATTTTAAAAAAATACTAATTATTTTTACTGGTTTTTAGAGAAAAATTCACGGAGATATGCCACAAGACACAGCCATAATACCTCATTTTAATAAAATTAAAATTAATGATGATGAAAATAATAATATTATTATTGATGATTCAAATAATTTAAAAGAAAAACTTGCTGAAAAGTAATTATATAAAAAAAAATATGTAATTATGCGCAAAATTTTATAAATCCGTAATAAAATGTTTAACCAAACACGGATACTGGAAATCCGGTTATATTGAAAATTAGACTATTCCTATAAAAATTCAAGTCGTTGGGTTGCGGCAGATATGCACCAAAATGCGTCAGCCTATTATGTTAATAAAAAAAAATTTTTTTTTGATCTGATCGTAAATTAGTTTATTCCTTTTTAAAAAATTATTTCCGGAAAAATTTCTAGCCTTGACCTTTCAGCCTGTTTTTAGCGTGATTATTTCATGAACCCAGAAATTCGGAACCCAATTATATGCTCAGATGTGCGTTTCGCAGTACGTAATCTTGTTTCCACTTATATATAAACAAAGCAAACATTCCAATTTCCAAATCTCATTTTCTTCATTTTCATGTTTCGGATGCTTTGCTTTTAAAAAATACTTGATTTGGTATTTATATTTATATAATTCAAAAGTTTCTTTCCCCTTACTGCGGATTATTTTAATTATATATCTAATATATAAATATATAAATTCTTTATTACTTAAAGCGAAAAAAAAAATTATAAATTATTAGGATAATTTTTATTCCAAATATAATTAAGTATCATGCTGATAAATTAATATTATACATTGATTCTAATTTAATTTTTTTTTTTGTGATCAAGGTCTTTATCAGGTAATGAATTATAGCTTTTTGTAATTTTTACGAATTTCTTTCTAACGATTTATAGTATGTATTATTGATTAGACATATCACTGTTTCGCATCGAAATTCATCTAATTGTAGAGATTTAAAGAATAAAGGTTTTTAATAAATTATAATTTATTATTTATGTTTTTTTTTTGTATCGTATTTTGATTCTCACTTAAATATTTTGAATTTTTTTTTTTCTTTTTCTTTTTTCTTAAAAAATACGTTTGACTTTTGTCCGCAAAAGAACTTATTCTGAAAATTTAATTATTATACATTTTTTTTTTCTTTTAATATCATCATGGATAATTCGAATGTTGATATTTGTAGTACGGTAGATTCTTTAGATACATGCGTTGCAACTGAATTTTCATACGTTGAACAAGCATATAGAGTTGAAGATAATGATACAGTTAATTTGGAAGCTTTGGAAAGTTTATTTATAAATAATGATGAATGGCGAGTGAATGGAACTGTTCCTTTCATGATAGATGGAGAAGTTTTGGAACATATCTTATATTATTTACCTTCTTTGGAAAATCCTGCAAAAGAACAATTTATAGAACGTTTAATATGTTTTGCAGAATATTCCGATATGAATAAATGGATTATGTTCGAAAAAAATACTATTAGTAGTCTTTTAAGAGAAATAATTTGGAAAGCATATCAAAGGGATAAAGTCGCAGAATTAACCATGAGACTTTTGGATATTATTTGTTCATATTCTGTAAAAGTTTATGATGTGAAATTGATATTAAATATGATTTGTAACAAATATGAAGGTGATACGACTTATCAAGGGGATTCGGCTTGGTATCAAGGCGTATTATTAAAATTATTATATTTAATTTCACAAAGACAGAATACTTCAAATTTTTTTTATCTTAGAGGAATTGAATCAGGAATAGAATTATCCACAATAGATAAATTTCCATCAAATGGTTATTCTTTTTTTACTTGGATTAAATTGGATCCGACTCCATCACCAAAAGAATTAATAGGTTCTAAAGAATATGTACCAAGACTTTTTTCCTTTTTTACAGAAAAAGGAGATGGGATAGAAGCTTATTTTGAAAATAATGAATTAGTGTTTTGTTGTAAAAAAGGAAATAATGAATCTAAAGTTGTTATGAATAATTTTAAGTTCACACAAAAAAAATGGTATTTTATTGCTATATCTCATAATACAGCAAAACGTGGATGGACTTCTACTCCAGCGGAAATAACAGTTGTTGTTGATGGTAATATTACATTCAAATCTCGTTTAGAATATCCGGCGGATTTTTATTTTTCACGTCCTTTTAAATATTGCGCGATTGGAGCATCAATGTTATTGAAACCATCATCAAGTTCCGATAATGATTCAAATTCTTCATTATCAAACGCATTTTATAATTGTTTACGTGGTCAAATTACTACTTTATATATGATAAGTGATATTCTTACGAAGGAACAAATTTTGGACCTTTACGCTCTTGGAAAAAATAATGCTTCCCAATTTCTACCTTATCAAGAAAATGGAATGAAAAGTGATCTCTTTGATGGTATATTTTGTCAAAGGATTCTTTTCATCTTTCACGTGAAAGCGTCAGAAAATCAGAAATGTTTTAACTTATCACCTCGTTATCAATCATCTCAAGATTCATTTACTGCTACTTTATATGGGGTGGAAAAATGTGCAACTCTTAGTTTACAAAATGCAATACATTTTCTTGGAGATCTTGAAATTTTATTCCCTATGATAATGAGATTTGATGATTTGGGTTCCGTAAATTTACAAGCTCCACTTGAATCGCAGGACGATTTTTTTGATTCTGAAGGACCATGCAAATCTTTCTTCTCCCTTTTATCATCATTACTTCAAAATAATGAAAGGAGTCAAAAACACGTTATTAAATCTCGAGGGATTAAAGTTATTAGTCTTTTACTTCAACAAGTAGGTCCCCGACATTTTTCAATATCAGCTTTTAAAAGTATGATAGCTTTGGCTAGCTCTTTATCATCTAATGAAGATCTTTCACGTGAGGTTTTCTCAAATCTTGTTTTTGAATTTAAATTATGGATGTACGCGTCTATTGAAATTCAAAAATATTGTATTGATTCCTTGAAAAATTTTGTGGATGCAAGAAAACAAATGTGTAGAAAATTTTTTGGTATTCAATTCTTTTTGGATATTTTACAAAATATTTATTGGTATAAACAAGGAGAATATTCTGCTTTACATAGACATCCTACAGCAGGAGTTACAAGGCCTAAACCATCACAACTTAAGGAACTTCGAGGAATGTTAATTAGTATCATTCATGGTTATTTTAAGGATGGTGTCACAAAAGATGAGACATTATTCTTATTTAGAAATATTTTAAACAGTGATGATGATACTCATGTGCATGAGATATTAACTTTACTTTTTGATTTATTACAAACAAAGAAGGAAGTGGTGGATATATTTTTTTCTTATAGAGGATTCGAAATTATTTGTGAACTTTTGAAAAGACGTGATGAAAATGTACGAATAGATTGTATTAAAATTTTCACATTTTTAATAACGAGTCCATTAACGCCACCAAATTTTATCAAAAAATTACGATTCGAAGATACGGATCCTATTAATTTGATAAAATTAATGTATAATGCACCAATGACTATCGATATTTATCATGCTTTATTAAATTGGTCATTAGAACAATATAATAATAATATTTTTGAATTTACTGAAAAAATTGATGAAGGATTTCCTTTAACATTACCTCAAATAAAAAATTTTCGAATAATTTTAGTTATATTAGCATTATTAGATTCAGAAGGAACGAAAAGAATTGTTCAATGTAAAATTCTTGAATCTTTAATCAAAATTTTCAAAAAAAACATTTCATATTGTTCTGAACTTAATCAATTTTGGTTTTGGCAACGTTATCTTATTAGACTTATACCAATTTATGGAGGTCAAGAAGGTGTACTTACTGAAAGAGAGAATAAAGATACAGCAGATTGGGCATTTGAATTTATAGCAAATGTTATTTGGAATTTATTTGAAATTGATAAAACTTCTTATAGAACTGTTGAAGAAACTATTATATATATTTGGTCTACTGATCGTCAAGATTGTTTGGAATGTAATCGTTCTTTCCTTAGTCAATTGTTTTCTCTTATTTTACAAGATATTAAGAATTCATATGTTGCATCATTCGCCATTACTAAATTGGTAAGTAAACTTTTTTATTTATAAAATCTAAACACGAAAAATGTTATCTAATTTTAATGATGATTTTTTTTTTTTTTTTTTTTATAGCAAAATATAATGAATCTTTTGGCTACAACTGAAGAAATACTTTTTAATCATAAAGATTTGGTACAAACATTTATTCAAAGACAATCTACTCATATTCTAAGAAGTTCATCACAATCTGAAAGTTACCCTTCTTCAATAAATTCCGGTCATGGTGAGTTTAATTTTATAAGTTTAATTTTATTAATTTATTATTATTTTCATTCATTTATTTTTTATAATTAATACATATAATTTGTACTTGAATTATTATTATTAGATTCCAATATTTCCAAAACAATTAAATTTGATGATAATATAATTCAAAAATTGGAAGCTACATTTACTTCACAAAAATGTGAAGAAATGATCTATCAAAGTGCTAGTAATCCTTGGGAAGAGAATCAAATTCTTGCTAAGGTATATTTAGAAATTGTAGATATTTTAGATAGAACAGGTAGTTGGAGATTAGACTTACCGGCTAAGAGTGAAAGGGTAAATACTTAAAAAAATATATATATTTTTTTTTCATAATAATTTTAATTCACTTTTATATGATAATTTTTGCATGATCACTTTTATTATTATAGGTACCTGGTGAGATTTGTAGAATGGTTTTAAGAACATTAATTGCTGGTATTTCCATTCCGGATCGTGAATTACGTGATCAATCTCTTGATCATATGACGGGATTTATTGAAAGGCATATAAAAGTAACTTTTACAGATTCAAAGACTGGAAAAAAAGAATCACCGGATGAATTTCGTTGTCAGGATAGTGATGTTTTTCAACGACATATTCTTATGTTATTGGGAGAAATGCACGAAATTTTCATGTATGATTCATTTATTATGTTAACATTAAGTTCATGTACGTGTGTATTTGTATTAATTTTTTAAATTTTTTTTTTTTTTTTCCTCCACCTGATAGGACCACACAGACAAATGGTTCATATGATGAAAAAGTAACATTCACTTATTACTTTGTTATGCACAAATGTAAAGATTATTTGATTCATCTTAGTGATGATGGATCATTTAACGAAACATTTGATTCAATGTGGGTTGGAAAAAATTTCAATAGTCATATTTTTACACAATTCGTTACATCTCGTAGTTGGATATCAATACATAATAAACATATTGTACCTGCAATGAAAGCTGCAAATGAGGATGAATTTACGATGGTACGAAAAATGGTAGACCGATTTTCAAAAAAGGTTAATATGCTTTTACATCGGTTCAAGAAGGAAGATTCAACATCTCTTAAATTAGAAGAAGTTTTTGACAATGAAATGACTTTAATAATTAAGTCTTATAAGGATGAAGAA
This sequence comes from Oehlia diaphana, assembly GCA_003833135.1. NCBI lineage: Eukaryota > Fungi > Glomeromycota > Glomeromycetes > Glomerales > Glomeraceae > Oehlia > Oehlia diaphana. The sequence goes on along the minus strand of QZLH01000894.1, from coordinate 17,144 downwards.
TCAAATAGATTGACTAGTGTTCAAGCTGATAAGAAGAATGATGATATGCGTACTTCTAGGAAATGGTTATCAAAGTTTCATGAATTAACACAAGAACGTGGCGTTTGGTCTTTATCACGTCAAACTGATTTACATTGGAAACTAGATAGAAGAGAAAATTATTCTAGAATGCGAAGAAAATTAACTATAAACTATGATTATGATGCTCATCGTGAAGCAAGTGCAAAAAGAGATAAAACTCCTATTGAAGTTTCCTCAAATAAATCAAAGATACAAAGAATTAAGAAAGCTAATACTGATAATGGTAATAATTCGACTCCATTATTAAATGCCGTAGAACCATGGACAGATGGATGGGGTTTCAGTGGATCTTCTTTAATATCAGAATCAGATAGTCTTACTTCATCATCTGAGGATCAAGAATGGAATCTTATAGCTGGAGATAAAGTAGTTGAAACTATTGATATCTCTTCTGATATGAAATTATTCTCTACAGAATGTGAAATGATAGTTCTTCTTTCCGCGATCAAAGGAAGAATTGAACTTACGTCAACTCATCTTTGTTTCTTTGTGGATAGACGTAATTTATTACAAGAACTTAATAATATTGAACAAGGATCTATAGTTGTGGATAGTGAGATTTTACGTGATAAAAAATGGCCAATTTCTGACATAAGGGAAATTCATATGCGAAATTATATGTTGAGACGAAGTGCGTTAGAATTATTTTTAACGGATCAAACAAATTATTTTTTCAATTTCTCAGAACCGAGAGATAGATTACGTTTATTTAATAAAATTACATCACTCAAACCTAGTTCAATGAAAAATCAGGATACTAAATCTCCTAAAACAATATTTCAAAGATCAAATTTAACTGAACGGTGGAGAACACATGAAATATCAAACTTTGAATATCTTATGCATTTAAATAGTATAGCTGGAAGATCTTTTAATGACTTAACACAATATTTCGTATTTCCTTGGATTTTAAATGATTATGAATCAGAAAGTTTAGATTTATCTGATCCTAGTATTTATCGTGATTTAACAAAACCAATTGGAGCTTTAAATCCTGATCGTTTAGAACAATTTGTAGAACGTTACGAGAGTTTTGAAGACCCATCAGGAAGGATTAAAAAATTCTTTTATGGAACTCATTATTCAAGTGCTGCAACCGTATCTTGTTATTTGATTCGATTGGAACCATTTACTTCTGTCCATATTTCTTTGCAAGGAGGCAAATTTGATCATGCAGATAGACAATTTCATTCTTTGCAAGAGACATGGAATTCCGTACTTAGTGCAAGTGGAGATGTTCGAGAATTGATTCCGGAGTTCTTTTATCATCCCGAATTTCTTACGAATCATAATAATTTTGATCTTGGGGTAAAAAAAAATTATATATATATATATTCCTGATATTGTCAGATCACCTTTATCTAATGATTCATATGTAAATTAGGTTAAACAAGATGGTACGCGTGTAAATGACGTAGTTTTACCAAAGTGGGCAAAGACTCAAGAAGAATTTATACGTATTCATAGAGAAGCATTAGAATCAGATTTTGTTTCGGAAAATCTACATCATTGGATAGGTAATTTTCGAAAGAATATTAATTCATACGAATTCAAACTAATATTTATCATAATTTTTATAACTAGATCTTATTTTTGGATATAAACAAACTGGTGAAGAAGCAGTTAATGCTTATAATGTATTTTATTATTTGACTTACGAAGGGGCAATAAATATTGACAATGTTCAAGATCCTATTGAAAGAAAGAGTATAGAACAACAAATTTACCATTTTGGTCAAACTCCGACTCAATTATTAACTAAACCTCATCCGAAACGACATCTTAGCAAAGATTTTTTGAAAAAGGATCTTTTATTATCCTCAGATCATGAACATCAACGGTTTTTAATTGATTTGAAATGTGGTCGATTACATTTGGCAGATTTACCAAAACCCGATAATGAAATGTATTCTATAAGCGATATGCAACAAGTTATTACAATTGATGAAAATGGTATAATTGGTTGTCATCGAGTTTTGAGAAAATCAACTGCACCGGAAATACCTTTTACTGTGGAAGTTGATCCTAGTTTAAAGTATAAGAGGTACCTAAATATTCATTATTGCTTAATCTATAATGATGTTTATTAATATATACTTATTGTTATTATTGTCTTTTAGTAAATTGAATAGTCCGTATTATTATGATGTAGTGATCTCACCTAGGTGCTTTGCGTGCAGTAAAGATGGGAAAGTTATCATTAGCACTGGCCACTGGGATGACACAATGAAAGTGACGTTAACTGAAACAGGACGAACTATTGATAGTATTTCGGGAAATGATGATATCCTTTGTTTTTCATATCTTTAATTTTTTTACTATGTTCTCTATTTATTGTTCTTAACTTCTACACACATGTTGTAACAGCAATAGCAATAAGTGAAGATGGACGAATTATCGTAACAGGGAATAGAAGTTCAAATTTATTATCATGGAAGGTCAACTTGACAAGTGATAATGAATTTTTGAATATTGAACATACACCCTTACGTTCATTCTATGGTCATGATGATGAGGTATCTTTCATTGTACGATTTATTGTTTTATTATAATCAGTTAACAAGGTGATAACGGAAAATTTTATTTAATAACAGATTACATGCATCGTTGTTAATGCGGAACACGACATTTTGATAAGTGGATCCAGGGTTTGTAAACGACATCATTATTATTGTTGTTATTTGAACATAATATATTAATTTCATTCTCACTTCTATATTTGACTTTTAATAAATAGGATGGAACATGTATAGTACATTCACTACAACATGCTCATTATATTCGAACTTTGCGACCTCTGCATGATCTAGATGCGATTGTCGAATTCGTTTGTATATCAAAAGATGCGAACATTGTAGTATACACAGAAGTAAACGTAAGTTAGTCATTATTATTCATTTATTAAAATTTGTAATAAAAGGTATAATTAATTATCAATTAAATTTTTTAGGAGGAATATTTTCTACATACTTACAGTGTAAATGGAAAATTACTTAATTTTATCAAAATATCTGATCAATTAAATCATATGATTTCTGCGCCGGATAAGAATATAATACTTACATCTAATGATAAAGGACAGATTACTGTATATTTTGCTCTTAGGTTTGTATAAATTTAAGAAAATCTATATGTTTATTTATTTATTATTAACATTGATTTTTTTTTTTTTTTTTGTGTAATAACAATAGTTTGGAAGTCAGTCATGAATTTAGTGTACCATTGATTGGTAGATGTATTAGGTTAGGTGGTAATAATAGACAATTATGGGTAGCAGGGGATGATGGTAAACTATTTATCCTTTCACATAATGCTGCACATTATGATAAGTTAATTTAATATCCTATTTTTTGTTTCGCTTTTTTTTTCTTTTTTTTTTGTACAATAATTATTTACATTAATCATTTATTGTATTTTTATATTTTTTAAAAAAAAATAAATAAATAAATAAATTAGAATTTGAATGATCGTTTAATTTTTTTTTTTATATGTACTGTATATGTGATTAAACCCATCATCTGGCTGAATTATATTTAAAAGTTACAATTTAAGAGACGAGAGATTTATTAAATTTTTACTAAGAAACTTACAGTATATGATTATTAAAAACTAGCAGCTAATCATGTGTAAAATTATAATAAATGTATTATTTAGTTCCATTAAAACTACTCATAATATAAATAAATTAAATAATAATTGTCCTCATTCTGTTCTTCTTTTAAAGATTAAAGGTATTGGATATGGTCCCATAGTTCCACTAGTATCAGGTTCAATTTGTAACTTATCTTTGTGAATACTATCTGCTGGTAAGGACACTTCATATTTTCTTACTATATATAAAAGATTACTTTTTAGTAAATAATTAAGATTAAAATTATGAATTATTATAAATAACTTACATAAAGCGCATAGAGTTATTCTCTGTTCAATAAGTGAGAAATTATTTCCTAAACATCTAATTAATCAAAAAAAAAAATTAATTTTTTTTTTATAATAAATATAATAAACCAGTATTTCGCATACTTACGCTCTACTACCGCCACCAAAACCTAACCAAGCAAAATGATCATGTTTTTCATTCTCAAATCTTTCAGGAATAAATTCTTCGGGATTCTCCCAATTTTTTGATGAATGATGAATTCCATAAACAGATGGAAATAAAGGTGTTTGAGCCGGAATTATATGATCGTTAAATTTAACATCCTGTACATTTTTTCTTACTGATAATTGTGCAATCTTAATGATACAGTTAAAAAAATTTTTAATAAATGAAAACTAAATCTGATCAAAAATGTTAAATCATACGTACCGGAGGATATAATCTTAGATTTTCATTTATAACCATGTTCATATATTTTAATTCTTTATGTTGCTCCATGCTTGGCATTAAATTATCACCAAGAACGCGTAAGATTTCATCACGCACTTTTTTTTGCGCATCCTTATTTAATTAAAACAAAATAAATAATTATGATTTTAAAAAGAATTATCTCATAATATGAAATTTTTAAATACCTTGTGGATAGCCAAAAGATACAATATGGTTGTTAAGGAATTTGCGGCTGATTTCACAAATGAAAATAATAATTATATTAATAAAAATAATAAATAAATGGACAACAAAGATCAATATTGATATTTCTTACTAGTGTCATGACCAGCTAACATAAAAATTGCAAGATTATACTATAAAAACGTAGGATTATTATTTAGTTAATTAAAATTCCAAATTCAAAATTTTAACTCTTACCCGTAATTCATCATTTGTCAAAGTTGGATTTTCTGGATCATTGCAAGCATGTATCATATGCTCTAATAAATCGGCAGAATTATTATTTATCTTTTCATCTAACTCTCCTAATTTCATCGATTGACGTTTTTTTTCGACAAGTCCATCATATAAATTATTAAGTTTTGTCATCTTCTTAAGTGCCTCAGGACGCGGAAGATATGAAAGGAATGGGATAACAAAATATAATGGATTTCCCAATTCTTTTAATACTTCATTATAAGTAGTGACATATACATTTTTTGGATCTTCAAGATTCTAATTTTAACATTAATAAATAAAAATTAGCTTTGAATATAAAAATGTACTTTTAAATAAAATTGATTATATCATACGTTAAAATCAAAACCAAAAGCAGCCCTTCCAAGTATATCTAAAGTCAAACTATGCATGAAATTTTTGATCTCTATAGGTTCATTATCAACTTTTTCCATGACATCTAACAGTTTCATAACAGATTCAACAAATACATGTACTGGTAAACTTCGAAAAGAAGGATTTGTAATACGACTAGATATTTTAAAGAAATTTAATTTTATATACAACAAATTATATATACACTATTACTTAAATACGCAATTAATTATACCGGTGGCGTCTCCAAACCTATACAATCAAATAACAATGATTAGCTCGGATAGTTCTGATCACAAGATTAGATTAACGAAAAGTATACTCACATCACCGTTGGACATTACTACATTTGTACCATAATATTGAGCAATTAAAGATCCAGGGAATGATTCTTCGAGAGGGATCTTAGGATATAAATCTAATTCATAAAAGAAATTATAACGATAAATAAAAAGAAATTACAATGTTAAATTAAAATAAATATCTAACCAGATTTTGTAATTATGTCTTTTACTAATCCCAAATCGGTTATTATGACCATCCATTCTCCATTGAACCAAAACTATAGAAAACTTTTTAAAAATATACCTTTAAAGTGTTAGAATAAATAGACTACTTACCTTCCCAATTCCTTCTTTTTCTACAAGATCCTTAATTTTTTCCCAACGCTTGTCTGGTCCAGCTTTATTAAGTAATTCAATAATAAAGCCGGAGCTACTTATTGTTGGCACATTTTCAAGTCCTTTAGGTACTCTTAATTTTTGATAAATTTTATAGACTATAAAAGATATCAAAGATAAGATTATTATAAGGAAATTCATTTTGTCAAGAATTAATCAAACAAGAGTCAATTCGAATGATTAATATTTATTTTTTTGTTGATAAATTTCGGCCCGTAAAGCTGCTACACAATAAACATTTCATTTTTGGTTTTTTACAAAGATTGGATCAAAAGAAGTTTAAAGGGGTTCTAAAAAAAATATTACGATAAATGAGCCAATGACGCAGATCATGGCTAAACCTGTTTGAATTATGATTGCATAGATTTGCACTACATTATTATAGAATTCTATTTGGAAATTTTCTTCTAGCCTTCGGTTAAAAGAACGGAACTATCATAAAACTTGATGGCGTACAAATACAAACTCTTACAAAAATGAATGAATAATTCGAGTTTTTCTACATGGTATGATTTTCACAAATGAAATAATGTGAAATCTGACGCGCGCACAATGTAACCTCTTTTAAAATGATTTTTTTTTATTCTTTTCCCTTGGTTTTTTTTTGCATAATTTTACAAGGCATCATGAGTTTTCGCAATAGTGTTTTTATTGCCAATTACATGTGAAATGTTAGATTTAGTCCATATCCTTGTAAAAAAAAGTTGATCCGTTTTTTTATATCCCATCTTCCGGAATTAATTATATCACGGTTTATTTACATTTCCGTGAATGGATCTGTGAAAAGCTCATTTTTACGGAGGTTTTCAGTAATAACGGATAAAATCTTTTATAGGGTTATTTTTAATATCTTAGTCGAATCGGCAATTAATCTTACAACTTTTCAACACATTTGTTTAGTTTATTAGCGCAGAGAAAAAAAGTTTAGAAAGGTATGACAATCTAAAAAGTGTAAATACGGCTGTGATAAATCATCAACAACATTTAAATGTGGATTTTGTCACTACCGACAATCATTGGGAGTCCTTTAAATTGTCCTTGAATGAACCCGCACAAACTTTTTGACACTACAGTACTTAGATAAATAATAATCAATATTTTTAATATTTATATACATTAAATTTTACGGATAAAAAAAATAAATAAAGAGCTTAAATTTGAACTTGATAGTATATGATTTGTTTTTATTTATGCAATTACTTCAAATATATATATATAATTAAAAATAATATAAAATAAATAATCAAAAATACAGTTACAAATAATACAAAATAAATCTAATATTATTTTTAAAGTTATGAATATTTATTCTGTTCTTCTTTTAAAGATTAAAGGTACTGGATGTGGACCCGAAGTTCCGCTAACTTCAGGTTCAATTTGTAATTTATCTTTATGAATACTATCTGCTGGTAAAGATACTTCATATTTTCTTACTGTAATGGCATATAAAAATTAGTTTAATAAAATTTTTAATAAAATAAATAAAATAATAAAATTGTTAGATCAAAAAAATAACTTACATAAAGCACATAATATTATTCTTTGTTCAATAAGCGAGAAATTAATTCCTAAACATCTATTTATAGAATAAAATATTTTTTTTTAGATAAATTTCGAAATTTCATATATTTACAGTCAGTTCTCGATATTACGAAGCCTCCAATTTTCATCTCAAACTCGCTACATGATTATAGCGAAGAATTTAAAGAATTTAATTGGCTGATTCGTTATAACGAGAGATATTGACGTATTTGATTGGTTAAATGTCACGTGCTGGAAAATTTCATATATAATTATCAAACTTACAATCTATTACCGCCACCAAAACTTAACCAAGAATAATGGTCATGTTTTGCATTCTCGAATCTTTCGGGAATAAATTTTTCAGGATCTTTCCAATTTCTTGATGAATGATGAATTCCATAAATGGATAATTCAATGGGTGTTTTTGCTGGAATTACATGATTGCGGAATTTAATTTCTTGTGAATTAAATCTTTGAGGTAATTGTGCGACCTATATTTAAAATTTTAAAAGATAATTAATAAATAAAATTAAATTAAATGTTAAAAAGAGTCATATAATACATACTGGAGGATATAATCTCAAGTTTTCATTTATAACCATGTTCATATATTTTAGTTCTTTTTGTTGCTCTACACTTGGTATTAAATTATCACCAAGAACACGTAATATTTCNGAATACTATCTGCTGGTAAAGATACTTCATATTTTCTTACTGTAATGGCATATAAAAATTAGTTTAATAAAATTTTTAATAAAATAAATAAAATAATAAAATTATTAGATCAAAAAAAATAACTTACATAAAGCACATAACATTATTCTTTGTTCAATAAGCGAGAAATTAATTCCTAAACACCTATTTATAGAATAAAATATTTTATTTTAGATAAATTTCGAAATTTCATATATTACAGTCAGCTCTCGATATAACGAACCCTCCGGTTTTCATCTCAAACTCGCTACAAGATTATAGCGAAGAATTTAAAGAATTTAATTGGCTGATTCGTTATAACAAGGGATATTGACGTATTTGATTGGTTAAATGTCACGTGCTGGGAAAATTTCGTAGTTCGTATATTATATTCAACTTACAATCTATTACCGCCACCAAAACTTAACCAAGAATAATGGTCATGTTTTTCATTCTCGAATCTTTCAGGAATAAATTTTTCAGGATCTTTCCAATTTCTTGATGAATGATGAATTCCATAAATGAATAATACAATGGGTGTTTTTGCTGGAATTACATGATTGCGGAATTTAATTTCTTGTGAATTAAGTCTTCGAGGTAATTGTGCGACCTATATTTAAAATTTTAAAAGATAATTAATAAATGAAATTAAATTAAATGTTAAAAAAAGTCATTTAATACATACTGGAGGATATAATCTCAAGTTTTCATTTATAACCATGTTCATATATTTTAGTTCTTTTTGTTGCTCTACACTTGGTATTAAATTATCACCAAGAACACGTAATATTTCATCACGAACTTTTTTTTGCGCGTCCTTATTTTAATGAAAAAGTAAAGGTAATTAATTTAATTATATAGTAAAAAGAAAGAACATTTGCACGAAATTCTTAATTAATACCTTGTGAATGGCTAAAAGATATAAAATAGTTGTTAAAGCGTTCGCGGCTAATTAGTACATTATTGGGAGAATAAAGATTTTTTATGTTAATAAAACTGTAATAAAAATAAATAAAACAACGTATAATTACTAAAGTTCTTACTAGTATCATGACCAGCTAACATAAAAATTGCAATATCATGCTACAAATACAAAAAAATATTGATATTTAATAAAATTCCAAAGTTAGAAAAAAATCATATTTAAATGAATCATAATTCTTACTCGTAATTCTTCATTTGTCAAAGTTGGATTTTCCGGGTCATTGCAAGCATATACCATATACTCTAACAAGTCAGCAGATTTATTATTTATTTTCTTTTCTATTTCTCCCATTTTCATTGCTTTACGTTTGCTTTCAACAATTTCATCATATAAACTATTAAGTTTTGCTATCTTCCTAAGTGCTTCGAAACGTGGAAGATGATCAAGGAATGAAAAGACAAAATATAATGGTTTGCTCAATTCTGCCATCACTTCATTATAGGTAGTGACATATACGTTATTTGGATCTTCGAGATTCTAGTTTTTAATTACCAATAAATGTAATTATAAATTGATAGTAAAACATAAGTGTACCCTTAAATAAATAAACATTATATATTCTTACGTTAAAGTCAAAGCCAAAAGCAGCTTTTCCAAGAACATCCAAGGCCAATCTATCAAATTTTGCTTCTTAATTAGCAACTTAAGAAATAGAAGTTTACACTATATCTTTCCTTACCTATGCATAAGACTTTTAACTTCTATTGGTTCATTGTCAATCTTTTCCATGACATTTAACAATTTCGTGGCAGATTCAACAAATACATGTACCGGTAAATTTCGAAAAGAAGGATTTGCAATACGACTAAAAGATAAAAGGAACTTGATTATTTATATATCATAAATGCTATCCTTAAGAATTAATGCAATTTATATATACCGATGACGTTTCCAAACCTACATAATAATTAATCTATCATTAGCTTCAGGAAAATAAGTCATGTGATTTATTAAAAAACCATACTCACGTCTCCGTTTGAGAGTACTACATTAGTACCATAATATTTAGTTAATAAAGACGTGGGAAATGACTCTTCGAGTAAGGCTTTAGGATACAAATCTAAAAATTATAAAGTTAAAATCTAGCCATTAAAAGAACTACAGTAATATCTTTAATAAATTCCTTACCTGTTTTTGTCATTATGTCTTTTACTAGCCCTAAATCCGTTACCGTAATAGTCCATTGCCCATTGAACCAAAGCTATTTAAAAAATTTTTTTTTTTAGAATTTTTGATGAAAATGAATATTTTTAAAGTATTATTACCTTCCCGATTCCTTCTTTCTCTAAAACATCACGCGTATCTTCCCAACGCTTATCTGGCCCGACTTTAGTAAATATTTCAATAAGAAGATCTAGGAAACTCAATGTCGGTATATTTTTAAGTCCTTCAGGTACTCTTGTTTTTTGATAAATCTTATAAGCTATAAAGGATAAAGCTAAAATAACTACAATGTAATTCATTTTTGTTAATAGATTGCAAGAAAAAGGAATATATATTTAAAATAGAAGGAAATAAGTTTCGAAATATTTTTAACTGGGAATTATTTCATTTTGGAGGCTTAAATATTGCTTCGACCGATAATCAAAATTACCGGACGTAATTTAACCGGCCCGTCGGTTGGATAAATTTAACGGATAAACTTTCGGCAGTTACAAAATAAAACTTAATATAACAAGGAACCAATTGTACAAAATATTGGATAAAGTTTCAAAATTACTATTAGATAATAAGGTTAATAACCGATATTTATAGAAATTCCATTTAAATCGAAAAAAGAATTTTGGTGAATCGAAAAAAACACATTTATGATTATAAATTGTAAATAAACATTTAGGTAATGCACGTGAAATATTTAGAGAATACCAAAACAAGAATGTTCCTAAAGAATATTATTATGACTCTGCATAACTTTGTGAGGCGAACAAAGTTCATTCAACTATACATTTATTAAAAATTGCCACATCTTTCGTTCGTGATAATAATTACTCCCTTGTATAAGTAAGCATGAGCAAATTAATTTTCCGATTTTCCGGTAAACAAATTTCTATTTTTGATTTTATATATATTTATACTTCTTATACTTCTTTGCAACATTAGTATAAATAGATTCTTAAAACTATACCGTACAGTCGTGCGACAATTTTTATAATATGTCATATCTGTTGTGAATTGCTACTGGATATAATTACAAATAATGCATCATATCAACTTGTACTTATCAAGTAACAGCCTTTTTTAAGAGTGATCAACAAATAATTAAGACAATTTTAGCTTAGCTTGACAAAAATAAAGTAAGGCGAATGAATAAAAAAAAAATACATAAATCATATGACTATAGTGTTGAGCACCGTGGAAACGGGAAAATGATTTTTGAAAAAAAAATAATTTTACTTAATCGGTTCCTACCTTCACTTCCAATTCTTAATTTATCTTGAATACTATCTGCTGGTAAAGATACTTCATATTTTCTTACTATTGTTATATGTCAGTTCTTATATGCTTAAAAATAAGCTATACATCGGTTAAAGGTTTAAATCAATCCAATCAGATGTGAATAGAATATCGCTTCACACTAGTGCATAACAATCGGACACAAATAAAGGAAAGTATATTTATGAAACTAAACTTAAAATTAAGGTATATATTAAAGGATAAACATTTTATTAATTAAATTCATTACAGGTCTATATACTGTATATGTAAAAATTCCAAACTAACATATGGCATCATATATTATATTAAATATATTAACTAAATTGAACATATTTGTTATGTTCAATATATTAACTAAATGAACTATATTAAACATATTTAGTATGTCACATAGATCGTCACCTCGTAATTAAGCTGAATTTTGGTCACGTGATTATTCGTTCGCTACATCATCCCCGCTAAAATTTCAACTCCCGTTGAAATTCCAATTTGATTACCAACTTCTGATATTCTTTATGACTTAATTACCGAATCATGGTTGGTAGTCCTGGCAATAATTTGAGCAACTCCAGGAAGCTCAAATATATAATATTCGAATGGCTGAAGGTAATGTATCGTACCAGTATTTCCCTATAAAAACGAAATGAGTTAAATTTGTTTAATATTTGTGCTCATGTGTAATAAAATGTCCAAAAAAGCACCATTTTGTTTAATTTTTGTTTTTTCGTAATAAAACATAAATCGGACAAAATGGTGCTTTTTTGGACGTTTTTTACACATGAACACAAATTTAACACATTTCATTTTTTATAGGGTTTCCTTTTCCAGAAATTGGCCCATATAGAATAAATTTGTTAATAATAAGACTCTATTTCCGAAGCATTTTGATCATTCGATTGCTTCCTTTAACACACGAAACTTTTCTTCATGGCCAATTTGATTGCTGAATTGTGGAGGATAAGGGATGTCAACTGCTGGTTGGTCTTGATACAAGTATTTTTTATTACATGAATATTTATGGACCCGATTGTTGGTGATGCAGTTTCAAGCGTTCTGAATTGATAGGATTAAAGTAAAAATGAAATTTCCAGAGAAGATAGTAAAAGTTGCGAGTCTATCACAAATCGTCTACTTGCTTCTGTCCATTTAATTAACAAGTCTTGTGGCCCACATACTGTAATTCATCCTCAAGATATTTCGCTTAGTTCTTTTTATTAAAAGAAATTCAAAGTATTTAAGTTGCTAGCACTAATAACTGAAGGTAAATAAATATCATAATTAAATACTTGAAATGTTATCTATAAAGTCTTTTAGAAAAAATAGGCTAAGAACAACCAATCGTTTTCGTTATTTCAATTTTATCATTTTTACTAGTATTTATATTTACATTATTTATATAAATTATGTGTTTACAATTTATCAAATATTTATGAATAAAGTTAAAATGTGTTTTTATCCTAAATGATGCATAATTTTAAGAGTAAAATTGCGATAGATTTATCAACTTATAAACGCGTTAAACGTAAAACTTATATCTTTAACCGGTTATTATCCGGTTAAGGTTTTTTGGACGGTTCCAATCCCTAAATTAAATCTTCGAGGTAATTGTGAAACCTAATAATACATTATAGATTTTAAAGAAGACTGTTAATAAATAAATTTAAAATTAAATGTTAGAAAGTCTCTAAACGCATACCGGAGGATATAATCTCAGATTTTCATTTATAACCATGTTCATATATTTTAATTCTTTTTGCTATTCCACACTTGGCATCAAATCATCACCAAGAACTTGTAATATTTCATCCTTATTAATGAAAAAATTTAAACAAGGACAATTATATATTACATGAAACTTTGAAATTTTTAAACTCAATACCTTGTGAACGGCTATAAGATATAAAATAGTTGTTAAAGCGTTCGCGGCTAGTTTCATTATTGGAATAACAAAAATTGTTTGCATTAATAAATATAATAATGATAAATAAAATGTAACGTATAATTAAAGTTGACCAGCCAACATAAAAATTGCAAGATTATGCTATAAAATAAAATAGAAACTGATAATTAATAAAATTCTAAAGTTACTTTTATATAAATTATAATTCTTACTCGTAATTTTACGCAGGCTTGTATCATATGCTTTAATAAGTCAGCAGAATTATTATTTATCTTTTCACCTAACTCTCCTAATTTCATCGATTGACTTTTTTTTCGGCAAGTCCATCATATAAATTATTAAGTTTTGTCATCTTCTTAAGTGCTTCAGGACGCGGAAGATATGAAAGGAATGGGATAACGAAATATAATGGATTTCCCAATTCCTTTAATACTTCATTATAAGTAGTGACATATACATTTTTTGAATCTTCAAGATTCTAATTTTAATATTAATAAATAAAAATTAGCTTTTGATTTTAAAAAAATGCACTTTTATTATTTATAAATATATATCATACGTTAAAATCAAGATATATCTTACCGATCATTTGCCGATCACTTAATTCCAGATTTTAAAAACTTGATGAAAAGCCATAAAATTATTTAAAATAATAAAATTTTTTAATATTGTTATTACATTATTCGTATGTGATGCAAGTTTTTTATTAGTAAGATATTTAGTATATAATTTTGCAAAATGAATAAATAAATGTCAAATAAATTAGTGCCACAAAATTAAGTAAATACCACAATATAATTAATAAATTTTATTGTTTTATTAGTTTTTTAAAAGAATCTACAAAGTATAAATAATTAATTTTATGCAAAGATCATGTCAATTTATATAAAAATAATAAAAGTTTAAAAGTTGCTACTAATGAAAGTTACTCAATAACAATCCAACTTAATAAAATTTAATATACAATAAATTGAAACAAATTTATATTATTTGTAAAATTCGAGTATATGATATGTAAAAATTTTTGCATTTATATTATCTGAATAAATGATCAGCAAATGATCGACAAATGGTGATAAAATAGGGATGTCCGCTATGCTCCAGGTTCATTATCAACTTTTCCCATGACATCTAACAGTTTCACAACAAATACATATACTACTGGTAAACTTCGAAAAGAAGGATTTGTAATACGACTAGATATTATAAAGAAATTTAATTCGTGATCCGGATGTCGATCAGTGAAAATTCGTAAATAATAAGAATCTGCCGTCGCCACAAAGACAAGTAATTTTTTAATTTTCATCGGAAGGGAAATTAATAATGCATTTGAAAGCTGTGGGTTTTCTGCTGCAAAATACTGCGTAACATTTCATTTTGTTGCACTGGATGCAGTGATACCTTACCCACAAAAATGCCAATTAAATGAATTTCACAAAATTTCGCCCCATTTTTTGATAGTAATTTTCACTGATTTATAGCCGGATCTCGAATTAATTACATACAGTATACAACAAATTATATATACAATATTGCTAGTGTTCCGGACTTCGAGTCAGATTATACTTTTATTTTGACCTGGCGACGCAAATCTATTTAATATTTTAAATAAAAAATTCAATTTTTTTTATATTAAATACAACTTGACGGGTCGAACCCGGGTTATCCGAGTCAGACTATAATCAGGTCAAGTCGAATCCGAGTCGTTACTTTTGCAATCGGAACAAGTTCGAATACACCTCAAAACCCGACCCAACTCGACCCCTTCGGAACACTATTTCGCCTGGCCTTTGGCTAAAGAACGGAATTATCATAAAATTTGATGGCGTACAAGTACAAAACTCTTACAAAAATGAATGAATAATTTGAGTTTTTCTACATGGTATGATTTTCACAAATGAAATAATGTGAAATCTGACGCGCGCACAATGTAATTTCTTTTTAAAATAATTTTTTTATTCTTTCCCTTGGTTTTTTTTTGCATAATAAGATATAATTTTACGAGGTGTCATAGTTTTCGCAATAATGTTTTATTGCCAATTACATGTGAAATGTTAGATTTAGCCCATATCCTTGTAAAAAAGTCGATACATTTTTTTATATTCCATCTTTTTTCCGTAAAAGGTCATTCCGGAATTAATAACTTTATATCACATTTTTCGTGAATGGATCTATGAAAAGCTCATTTTTACGGAGTTTATTTTAGAAATAACGGATAAAGTTTTTTTATAGGGTTATTTTTTAATATCTTAGACGAAGATTCAACACATATTTGTTTAGTTTATTAGCGCAGAGAAAAAAAGGTTAGAAAGGTATGACAATCTAAAAAGCGTAAATATGGCTGTGGATAAATACAACATTTAAATGCAGATTTGTCACTTTTGTCACTACCGACAGTGTTTTCAACAATGTGATTTAAATGAAGTTGAGAAAAGTCCTTTAAATTGTTCTTGAATGAACCCGCAGGTTTGACACTTTCTAATTCCATATGATCGCACAAACTTTTTGACACTACAGTACCTAGATAAATAATATAATCAATATTTTTAATATTTATACACATTAAATTTTTACGGATAAAAAAATAAATAAAGAGCTTAAATTTGAACTTGGTAGTATATAATTTGTTTTATTTATGCAATTATTTCAAATGTATATATATAATTATTAAATAATATAAAATAAATAATCAAAATACAGTTACATAAATCTAATATTATTTTTAAAGTTATGAATATTTATTCTGTTCTTCTTTTAAAGATTAAAGGTACTGGATGTGGACCCGAAGTTCCGCTAACTTCAGGTTCAATTTGTAATTTATCTTTNAATTAATTTAATTATATAGTAAAAAGAAAGAACATTTGCACGAAATTCTTAATTAATACCTTGTGAATGGCTAAAAGATATAAAATAGTTGTTAAAGCGTTCGCGGCTAATTACATTATTGGGAAAATAAAGATTTTTTACATTAATAAAACTGTAATAAAAATAAATAAACAACGTATAATTAAAGTTCTTACTAGTATCATGACCAGCTAACATAAAAATTGCAAGATCATGCTACAAATACAAAAAAATATTAATATTTAATAAAATTCCAAAGTTAGAAAAAAATCATATTTAAATTAATCATAATTCTTACTCGTAATTCTTCATTTGTCAAAGTTGGATTATCCGGGTCATTGCAAGCATATACCATATGCTCTAACAAGTCAGCAGATTTATTATTTATTTTCTTTTCTATTTCTCCCATTTTCATTGATTTACGTTTGCTTTCAACAATTTCATCATACAAACTATTAAGTTTTGCTATCTTCCTAAGTGCTTCGAAACGTGGAAGATGATCAAGGAATGAAAAGACAAAATATAATGGTTTGCTCAATTCTGCCATCACTTCATTATAGGTAGTGACATATACGTTATTTGGATCTTCGAGATTCTAGTTTTTAATTACCAATAATGTAATTATAAATTGATAGTAAAACATAAAGTGTACCCTTAAATAAATAAATATATATATATATATTCTTACGTTAAAGTCAAAGCCAAAAGCAGCTTTTCCAAGAACATCCAAGGCCAATCTATCAAATTTTGCTTCTTAATTAGCAACTTAAGAATAGAAGTTTACACTATATCTTTCCTTACCTATGCATAAGACTTTTAACTTCTATTGGTTCATTGTCAATCTTTTCCATGACATTT